>SJYC01103018.1:0-16027 GCA_006408675.1 Madoqua kirkii
TGGTTGGATCTGAAAAGTAAACTGACAAAGACAGATTAAGAGGGGGAAAGCATACACAGTCATTTGAATTTTTACATGCACATGGGAGCCTTCACAAGAGACTAAAGACCTGAAACGCCAGAGCAGAGAGCTTTTATCCCTTTCAGACAAAGAAACAGTACATCTGTGAAGAATTGACAAGACAGAGAAGTTTGGGCTAAATAAGGATAGTAAAGAAATGACTAGAAAGATAAGGGTTAGTTTAATAAGGTTTATTTGTAGATTCCTCTGGTGCCATTACTGGACTGATAAGAGTCTATCTCCAGTAAAAGAAGACACTGTTTCCTGCCTTTAGGCTGATGGCAGTGGGTGGAAGCTTTTTCTATGTTTACTGCTTCTTAATTGCCTTCAGCTCAAGATAAATATTATGTCAAAGAGGCATGTTTCAGAATGACACTCTCTGGTTTCCTTCAAGTGTACCAAGGAATTATCCAGAGGCTCCACGACACACCATGACATCTTAGCTTGATGTAAAGTAGAACGTGTGTTTTTGTGTTCTTATATTTTAAAGGTTTCCCAGTTTTAATTTCTCTTAATGTAAATAGTAATAGATATAATCTAATAGTTGTTACAAAAGCTTTGACATTTCTAATAATTTTTTAGAGCACTGAAAAGTCCTGAGACTAAAAGAATTACCATCTTAGATCTTGTATTTCAGCACTTATTATGTAGAGTTGGAGGAGAGGAGATCATTTGCTGAGAACTCTGTCATGGTTCTGGTCCCCTGGGGGATTCAGCAGCAATAGGTGATCCAGTATACGCCACAAATGAGCTTATTAGAGAGCTGAGACATACACCCAAGTAGTTTTATAAGGATTTAGAAGGCAAAGGCAAGATAAATATAAGATAATTAGTTAATTGCTTTAATGACTTTACAGCAGTTCCTGTGGGAAAGATATTATTTAGGGGGTTAGCTTTTTGTGTTTTTATTTCTTTAAGGTTTAATTCTGGCTTCCCTGGTGGCTCAGATAGTAAGAATCTGCCTGCAGTGCAGGAGACCTGGGTTCAATCCCTGGGTCAGGAAGATCCCCTAAAGAAGGGCATGGCTACCTACTCCAGTATTCTTGCCTGGAGAGTTCCATGCACAGAGGAGCCTGGTGGGCTACAGTCCATGGGGTTGCTAAGAGTCGGACACGACTGAGCAACTAATACTTTCAATTTCACTAAAGTTTAACTTACCAAGCTACACACTTGAAACCCAAGTACATCTCTCAAATCCTGCTTATAAATAGATTAGGATTTATATATCTCAAAAATTTGAAAAATCACTTTTGAAGGTCTTAGATTAAATGTTGTATCATTTAAAAATTCAGCTAAACTACTTTAAATGTGTTCAACTGCACATACAAATTGAATACATTTGGTTTCCTTTTTAAGTAATTCAAATACCTGATTTTCCAAAACATCCCAAGTACACAAATAACTTCTTAAAGAATTAATAAGTCACAGTCTTATAAGTGTGATGAAGCTTAAGGTTTCTCGGATATTTCAACAGTATATAAAACAAACAATAGGTACCTAAAATAAAAAATATGAATTAGTTACACTGTTAACATTTTAAACTGACTTTTCAGCACTGGCTTATTTATAACTCAGATAGGCCAAATTACCCCAAATGTTAACATATCTAAAATACCAAATAAAATATCATACCCTAACACAAACTGTTAATACTGTTGTTTGATATTTTTAGTACTCTTACACCAATTTTAACTCTTTCTAAATTAAAATAGGGAATAATTTAGACCATCCTGCCATGTTCTAGGAATTATCTTCATATGGAATTTTAGGGGTGTCTGTCTCAGCTTGCTGGAGGTTACACAGTCATCAGCAATTTTGGCCCAGATACTGACTAGACACTTCTCTGTTGTCCTCGTGTCCCCAGGCATGGCTGTTGCATTCATGCTAGACAGTAACTAATCTGCTGCTACTAAGGAAAATTTTAACTTACACTTAAACCTGTCGTTTGACTGGGTTTTGTTTTGGGGGGACAGGGATCTTAAACTACCGTAGAAAGTAGTTTTGTGTCAAACATAAAACACCCTGGAATCGAGAGAATACTGCATTATTTGATCTCTTCTTCTGTTTTTGGAACCTCACAATTCTTAGGACTGTGAAGACTGATGTGTGTTCTCCTGGGGACAGTGAGTCATTTCCATGAGTGACATGTGAACAGTACTACTTCTACTTGAAAATCACATTTTGGGAGGAGATCCTGGCCTTGAAGGCATTTAGAGCTGTGCTTTTTTTTCCTCTTAACTCTACCATGAGCTTTTTAAAGGGTTAGATTTTGTCAAATAAACCTCTTGAAACCCTTCCTAGCACCCAGCACAAGAAGTGATTGTTATGAGATTAACAAATGTTTGAGAAATTAAATAAGAAATGTGATGGAAAGGTAGGATTAACTGTAAAATTGATGTAGATGTGGAGATGTGCTGACTGAGTGGAGACATAGAATAAAGGTTAGCTTTTGAAAAAGTTTAGCAGCAAAGGATGTACATAAATGGGAAGATGAGATGAAAGCAAGAGTACTGTGGTTGATGGGAAGAAGTGAGTTTCAAGAAGTGTAGGAATAGCAATCATATTTGTGGAGTATTTACTATGTTCCAGGCTCTATCTTAAGTGTTTTCTGTGTATTAAATAATTCATTTGATCCTCCCAATATTGCTGTGAGGTAGATATCATAATTGTTGCCATTTTCCAGAATGAGGAAACAGAGGCAGAGAGCTGAAGTCATTTACTCTGATGCGGTATGTGTGATCATTTACTTTAACATGTTTCCGCTCAGCCGTCAGTATGTTGCTTGTATGTGCAGTTTGGGCTTCCCTGGTGGCTCAGACAGTAAAAAATCTGCCTGCAGTGCAGGAGACCTGGGTTTGATCCTTGGATCGGGAAGATCCCCTGGAGAAGGGAATGGCTACCCACTCCAGTATTCTTGCCTGGAGAACCTCAGTCCCTGGACAGAGGAGCCTGGCAGGCTACAGTCTTTGGAGTCACAAAGAGTTGAAGTCTACTAATTACCAATTAGCAGTTGAAGTCTGCTAATCAGTAATTCATGTCCCAGAAGTGGTCATGTTCCCAAACCCCTCTCTCCAGTCTTTGCTGGGTGGTTAGGCTGTCCCCCAGAATAGAAAATGGCAATCTGCTCCAGTATTATCACCTGGATAATTCCATGGGCTGAGGAACCTGGTGGGCTACAGTTGATGAGGTCACAAAGAGTCTGATACAACTGAGCACATAAAACATACGCTGTCCAAGTATTGTTCCATCTAACTTGAAGTGACTCAAAAATTGGAGTATAGTTGAATTACAATGTTGTGTTAGTTTCTGGTGTACAACTACTATATGTGTGTGTGTGTACATATATATATATTTTTTTTTCTTTTCTTTTCTATTATGGTCCATGGATCAAGGTAAATTGGAAGTGGTCAAACAGGAGATGACAAGAGTGAATATTGGCATTTTAGGGATAAGTGAACTAATAAACAGGAGTGGGCAAATTTAATTCAGATGACCATTATATCTACTTTGTCAGCAAGAATCCCTTAGAAAAAAATGGAATAACCCTCACAGTCAACAAAAGAGTCTGAAATGCAGTACTTGGGTACAATCTCAAAAATGACAGAATGATTTTGGTTCATTTTCAAGGCAAACCATTCAGTATCACAGTAATCCAAGTTTATGTCCCAACCAGTAATGCTGAAGTTGAATGACTCTATGAAGACCTACAAGATCTTCTAGAACTAACACCCAAAAAAGATGTCATTTTCATTATAGGGGACTGCAATGCAAAAGTAGGAAGTCAAGAGATATCTCAAGTAACAGGCAAGTTTGGCCTTGAAGTACAAAATGAAGCAGGGAAAAGGCTAACAGAGTTTTGCCAAAAGAACACACTGGTCATAGCAAACACCCTCTTTTAACAATACAAGAAACAACTAGACATATGGACATCACCAGATGGTCAATACCAAAATCAGATTGATTATAATCTTTGCAGCCAAAGATGGAGAAGCTCTATACAGTGAGCAAAAGCAAGACTGGAGTTGACTGTGGCTCACATCATGAACTCCTTATTGCAAAATTCAGACTTAAATTGAAGAACGTAGAGAAAACCACTAGGCTATTAAGGTATGACCTAAATCAAATCTCTTATGATTATACAGTGTAAGTCACAAATAGATTCAAGGGATTAGATTTCATAGAGTGCCTGAGGAACTATGGACAGAAATTCATAACATTGTACAGGAGGCAGTGATCAACACCATCCCCAAGAAAAAGAATTGCAAAAAGGTAAAATGGTTCTCTGAGGAGAACTTACAAATAGCTATGAAGAGAAGAGATGTGAAAGGGAAAGGAGAAAAGGAAAGATATAGCCATCTGAATGCAGAGTTCCAAAGAATAGCAAGGAGAGATAAGAAAGCCTTCCTAAGTGAACAATGCAAAGAAATAGAGGAAAACCATAGAATAGGAGGAACTAGCAATCTCTTCAAGAAAATTAGAGATACCAAGGGAACATTCCATGCAAAGATAGCAAAATAAAGGACAGAAACGGTATAGACCTAACAGAAGCAGAAGAAGAGGTTGCAAAAATACACAGAACTCTACAAAAAAGATCATAATGACCTGAATAACCATGATGGTATGATCACTCACCTAGAGTCAGACATCCTGGAGTGAAGTCTAATGGGCCTTAGAAAGTATCATTATGATCAAAGCTAGTGGAGGTGATGGAATTCCAGCTGAGCTACTTCAGATCCTAAAAGATGATGCTATTAAAGTGCTGTACTCAATTTGCCAACAAATTTGGAAAACTCTAGCAGTGGCCACAGGACTGGAAAAGGTCAGTTTTCATTCCAGTCCTAAAGAGGAGCAATGCCAAAGAATATTCAAACTACCGCATAATTGAACTTATTTCACATGCTAGCAAGGTAATGCTCAAAATCCTCCAAGGTAGCCTTCAACAGTATGTGAAATGTGAACTTCCAGATGTTCAAGCTGGGTTTATAAAAGGCAGAGGAACCAGAGGTCAAATTGCCTATATCCGTTGGATCATAGAAAAAGCAAGAGAATCCCAGAAAACATCTACTTCTGCTTCATTGACTGCACTAAAGTCTTTGACAGTGTGGATCACAACAAACTGTGGAAAATTCTTAAAGAGATGGGAAACCAGACCACCTTACCTTACGCCGAAGAAACCTGTATGCATGTCAGGAAGGAGTATGGAGTATTGGAAAAGGAGTATTAGAAAAGGAGTATGTCAAGGATGTTTATTGTCACCCTGCTTATTTAACTTACATGCAGAGTACATCATGAGAAATGCCAGGCTGGATGAAGCACAAACTGGAATCAAGATTGCTGGGAGAAATATCAATATCCTCAGATATGCAGATGACACTGCCCTTGTGGCAGAAAGTTAAGTGGAACTAAACAACCTCTTGATGAAAGCAAAAGAGGACAATGAAAAAGCTGGCTTAAAATTCAACATTCAGAAAACTAAGATCATGGCATCTGGCCCCATCACATATGGCAAGTAGATGGGGAAACAATGGAAACAGTGAGAGACTTTATTTTCTTGTGCTCCAGAATCACTGTGGATGGTGACTACAGCCATGAAATTAAAAGATACTTGCTCCTGGAAGAAAAGCTATGACAAACCTAGACAGCATATTAAAAAGCAGAGACATTACTTTGCCAACAAAAGTCTGTCTCGTCAAAGCTCATTTTTCTAGTAGTCATATATGAATGTGAGAGTTGGATCATAAAAAAGGCTGAGTACCTTTGTATAGTTGATGCTTTCAGACTGTGGTGCTGGAGAAGGCTCTTGAGAGTCCCTTGGATTGCAGGGAGATCAAACTTGTCATTCCTAAAGGAAATCAACTCTAAATATTCTTTGGAAGTACTTCAGCTGAAGCTGAAGCTCAATACTTTGGCCACCTGATGTGAGTAACTGACTAACTGGAAAAGACCTTGATTCTGGGAAAGATTGAAGGCAGGAGGAGAAGGGGATGGCAGAGGATGAGATGTTTGGGTGGCATCACCAACTCAATGGACAAGTGTTTGAGCAAACTCATGTGGAGATGATGAAGGACAGGAAAGCCTGGTGTGCTGCAGTCCATGGGGTGACAAAGAGTTGGACATGACTGAGTGCCTGAACGATAACAACAGGGGGATACTTAGTATAGTTCTCTGTGCTATACAGTAGGTTCTTATTGTGTATCTATTTTATATGTAACAGTGTGTATCTGCTAATCCCAAACTCCTAATTTATTCCTCCCCATCTTCTTTCCCCTTTGATAACCATAGTTTTTATTCTGTCTTGAGTGTCTGTTTCTATTTCATAAATATATTAACTTGTATCGTATTTTAGATTTCACATCTAATGATATCATATGGCATTTGTCTTTCTCTGTCTGACTTCACTTCATTTAGTATGATAACGTCTAGTCCACCCATGTTGCCACAAACGGCATTATTTCATCCTTTTTTTAAAGCTAAATGAGTATTCCACTGTGTATATATACCACATCTTCTTTATCTATTCATCTGTCAATAGACACTTAAGTTGCTTACATGTCTTGGCTGTTGTAAATAGTGTTGCAATGAACGGTGGAGTACATGTATCTTAGAGGTTTGTCTGGATATATGCCCAGGAGTAAGATTGCTGGATCACATGGCTACTCTAGTTTTAGCGATCTGGGGAACCTCCATACTATTTTCCATAGTGGCTGCACTAGTTTACATTCCCACCAACAGTGTATGAGGGTTCTCTTTTCTCCACCCTCTAAAGTAACTCCTTTTCGAAGGGTCCTTATTGCTGTGTTTGAGGATGGAGCCAAGCCAAATCAAGCTTATAAAATTAGATCGTGGGTGACAGTTCTGTGCATGCTTACTGATAAACGTTGGCACTTGTTTCAGAGTTGATCTCAGATTGGCCACCAGGGTGACAGGCGCTGTTAGTGAGGTTGCTGGGGACTGCTCTAATACTGATCTTCAGAGGGTGCTATCATCTGCCAGAAACCCTGACAGTTGCTGAACTACCCCAATGATGGGAGCAGCCTGCAGCTGCCCCATGTCACAAGGCTGGTGGGGGCAGCACGGGTGCTCAGCCCAGACTTCCAGCTCCCAAACCCACAGGCCACACTGCCGCTCTGTGAGAGGAGACTGAACATAAGCTAGTGGGGTTTTAGTAGAGGGCCCGGGTGTTTAAGCAAACAGCGTAGCTAAAAACAGTGGAGTTTAAGAAAAAAGATTCCTTGGAGTCAGGAGGAGAAGAGACAGTGGTGTGAAGACAATGGGTGCCTCTCTGAGTAAGTTTAGAGGCAGAGGAAGTGAGCAGGTTCCGCCTGAGGTGGTGTATTTCCTTGGTGAACTAAGAGTCAAGGTCTTGAGTTAAAAGAAAGGGGGTGGGGTCCCTAGTGGGGAGACAAAGCCTCTTTTGTGCCTCCTGTTAGTGTTCTCTGTGAAGCGGGAAGGCCCAGACCCAGGAGTGAAGCTTCTGTGAAGGGAAGCCTACCGCGTGGCCCTAGGGCGAGCCAGGGCATCTGTCCCCACCCCCAGTGCCTACTGAGATATCAAAGTCATCCAGTGGGAGGCCTGGGACACACGCCTGTCCTAAAGGTCAGTGATCAGAGGAGCAAAGTCCAGCATAAAGGGCCAAGTAGCCAGAGACACCGGCCCTGCAGGACTCAGCCAGGCTGGAAGCAGGGGGTGAGGGGGAGGGTTTGATGGCGCAATTTGCTGTCCCTTCCTCAAGTGCATGGGCGAGTTCAGGATGTTTGTGATGAATTTTAAGTTTCCCTGAGGACAGTCAGTTCTGGAGAAATGGAATGACTCTGTCTTTTGTTCTTCTGCAAAAGCTGATGAATAATTCACGGCAGCGGTAGGGAAGTGGGCTCAGAACAGGGACATCCTGGTGCGTTGCCATGGAGCTGAGCTCTCACAGGAAGGGACCCGCTTGGTCTTGTATGCTCCTGGGCATCCCTGGACCTCACCTGGCACAGCACCCCTGGAACCATGCTCCAAGGACTAGGAGCTTCCAAACCCAGCAGAGACAAGCAGTTGTGTAGAGCTGTCTGTCCCCAAATTCCTCAGATGCCCACCACCACCTGCTGGAAGTAAATTTATACACAGGCAAATCAGACACCTCGGTCTGAGAAATCATAATCAAACCATCTGGCCTCCAAATTCAGCTGTCAGTGTTTTATTGTTTATCTTCCAACACTAAGAAAATATCCCTGTGGCACGTCAAATGCACAAAACACCACGTTGCTTCTCTTGTAACAGCGGCTGTGCAAAGGTCTGGGCACCCAACCGCAGTACTCAGCAGAAGGCCTGGCTCCTGCTCTCTGAAGACCTCTCTCCACTCTCCTCACTGTGGAGAAAACCATCTAAGGCAGCCACCCATGAAGTTAGAGAAAAGGCTGTCTGTCCAGTATAATCATACTTTGTTCAGAGTGTAAAGATTTCATATAGTTTTCAATATACAATCATGTATGGATGTGAGAGCTGGACTATAAAGAAAGCTGAGCACTGAAGAATTGGTGCTTCTAAACTGTGATGTTGGAGAAGACTTTTGAGAATCTCTTGGACTGCAAGGAGATCCAACCTGATCTCCTAAAGGAAATCAGTCCTGAATATTCATTGGAAGGACTGATGCTGAAGCTGAAACTCCAATACTTTGGCCACCTGATGCAAAGAACTGACTCATTTGAAAAGACCCTGATGCTGGGAAAGATTGAAGGCAGGAGGAGGAGATGACAAAGGATGAGATGGCTGGATGGCATCACTGACTCAACAGATATGAGTTTGAGTAAGCTCTGGGAGTTGGTGATAGACAGGGAGGCCTGGCATGCTACAGTCCATGGGGTCGCAAAGAGTTGGATACAACTGAGTGACTAAACTGATACAGTATTTATAGCAATTCACCATAGAATAATATTAATATATTATGGCCACAGCTTCCCAGGTGGTACTAGTGGTTAAAAAAAAAAAAGCCCACCTGCCAATCCAGGAGATGTAGCAGATACAGGTTCAATTCCTAGGTCGGGAAGACCCCCTGAGGGAGGGTATAGCAACCCACTCCTGTATTCTTGACTGGAGAATCCCATGGACAAAGGAGCCAGGTGGGCAACAGTTCATAGCGTCGCAGAGTCAGACATGACATAACACACACACTTTATAGCCACAGTCATAAACCAATTTGAAAACATTGGCAGCCACATCAAGGTTTTGCATGGGACAAGGGAAGTGATGTTGATCTCAGTAAACTCATCATTCATCTTCAGCAGTATTCCCCTCAAAGACGGAGGAAGGCAGCAGGTGTGCCATTGCAAGCTGTTCTCAGCACATTAGCTCCCCGCTGACTTAGAGTCATCCACTCCCTGGAGTCAGGGCAGCCTGATAACGTTTGGTTACCCAGGGAAATCTGAGCATCTTATTCTATTAAAATAGATGAACTCACTGTTTTCTTTTTTTAAGTAGTGCTCTCTTTTCCCGCAACATGTATCTGGGACCTAAGGGTAGGGTGAATGATATGAGGGAAGTCTTAGAGAGAGGGAGAGGATTGGGAAGCGGGAAGTGTTGGGACGAAGAGTTATGATTTATAAAGATAGAGCATTAAGCATCATTTACTAATTCTTGAGAGTCCCTAGGACTGCAAGGAGATCAAACCAGTCAATCCTAAAGGAAATCAACTCTGAATATTCATTGGAAGGACTAATGCTGAAGCTGAAGCTCCAATACTTTGGCCACGTGATGTGAAGAACCGACTCATTGGGAAAGACCCTCTTCCTGGGAAAGCTTGAGGGCAGGAGGAAAAGAGAGTGATAGAGGATGAGATGGTTGGATGGCATCATCGACTCAATGGACAGGAGTCTGAGCAAGCCAGGAGACAGTGAGTTAGAAAGGCCTGGCATGCCGCAGTCCATGGGGTCACAAAGAGTTGGACATGACTGAGCGGCTGAACAACAACAACAAAATTAAGAAGCCAAGACTGAGCACCCACAGAACGGCTAGGATTTAGGAATGAGATAAACCAAGACTACAATAACAATGATAAGAGAACAGGTTCTGTGGCTAAAGCTGCTCTGGTCTGAGTGCCTGTGTCCCTTCCAAATTCATATGTTGTAACTTAACTCTCCACGTGATGGTATTAGGAGGCAAGGGGGCTGTTGGGAGATGATTAACTCATGAGGTCAGAGCTCTCGTGATTGGAATTAGTGCCCTTGAAAAAGAGACCTCAGGGTGCTCCCTCATCCCTCCCTGTATGTGGGGACACAGAAAGGAAACAGTCATCAGTAGGGGGCTAACTCTCACTAGATACCAAATCTGCCAGTGCTCTGATTATGGGCTCTCCAGAACCATGAGAAATTGATTTTTCTGTTGTTTATAAACCACCCAGTTTATGGTACTTCTTTTTTTCATGGTACTTTTGTTATAGCAGCCCGATTAGACACAAGTTTTTATATTTTGGGGGAGATGTGTAATCTGGTGAGAAAGAACCACATAAACCCAATTAACTATAAAAAATCAGGAGAATGTAACCAATATTTTAAGACAAAAATAATCAACTGTGGAATTGCACAGGAACGAGACACAAATTCTGAAGTTGAAGGCGGGTGGTAGGATAGTGTTCCTGGAGAACACACAAGTTGGCAGCCCCCAGCACACCGAACCTCCATGCCAATTGATGGTGATGTGGCCGTGACTTTCACCCTCAGCTGACCACCTGGGGTGCTGTGGGATGTATCTGGGTGAGTGCTCTCAACCCCCATTTCACCCCCTTTCTTTTGGGAGATGTTGGAAGGCTGGAAATGACCCTTCCAAGGTTTCTTAGGAGCTAGAAGCCCTCTCGTGTAGATTGGAAGGCAGACGTGAGCAGAGGCTGTGTGCTGTGGTGGTGTCCACCAGTCAACTCCAAGCAATCTGCGTGTTGCAACCTGGCCTCCGGGGTCCGGCTTCATGGGCTGAGGCAGTTGGAGCCACAGCGGTGGTCATTGCAATAGCAGCAGCAGCAGTAGCCTGTTCTCTGGACGCTACCAGTGATTTCAACTAGAAATCCAAAGTTCACTGGCAGCCTCCTGACTTCTCCTGCAGTGCTTTCAATAGGAAATGCCTAGATTGCTCTCTGTGTCCTGCACTGAACTCTGAGAAACAGAGATACCTTGAACAACCAATAAACGAGTTATACAGATAAAGAGTAATCCAGAAAAAGTGACAGCTGACTTAAGTGTGGCCACATTCACTGCATCATCCCTTTGTTAGCTACCTACAGATTGGCCTCTGTTCCACCACTCCACGTCCTCTAGTTGATCTCCAGTGACCCCATCCTTGCAGAGTTTCACTGTAGCGGCAGCTCTGTTCATTTGTCGCCTCTCATGGCTACCCCCTCTAGTATTCTTTCCTGGAGAATCCCATAGACAGAGGAGGCTGGCAGGCTACAGTCCATAGGGTTGCAAAGAGTTGGACGTGACTGAGCAACTAATTTTTTTCCCCTTCCTCAACCCTGTTTCCTTCCTCATTTGCTCTTTCCACAACTGTTCCTTCTCTCTCTTTTCCTCTGAATTCTCTTTTCTGCTGCTCCTATCATTGCATATGCGCTTGGTCCTTTGTGCGTCTATCTTGGTGCTCTCTCCCTTGGGAATATATATTCATTCTTTTGTCACTTCCTGGGGATCAAGTGTGTGCCAAGTGCTCTGGGCAATGTAAAGATGAGTGGAAAGACAGGCTCAAGGAACTTTCAGTTTAGTAAGAGAGGAGAGTCGTGTATATAAAAAGCATATCCCAGTATAATGAGTATTATAGGAAAGGTATCAAAAAGGTCTTTGCAAATTAAAGATAAAAAGTCAGGGAGGCTTCACAAAGAAGACAACCTGGGAGCTGAACCAGAGAAGGATATGATAGGTGAAAATAGACCTCAGAGAAAAGAAAGCATTTTGATGAGAGGAAAAAGCATGAGAAAAATTGAGTAGAAGTGAGAAAACACAGACTTTCTAGGTGGCTCAGTGGGTAAAAAATCTGCCTGCAATATAGGAGATATGGGAGATATTCTATCCCTGGGTTGGGAAAACCCCCTGGAGGAGGGCATGGCAACCACTCCAGTATTCTTGCCTGGAGAATCCCATGGACAGAGGAGCCTGGCAGGCTATAGTCCATGGAGTTGCACGGTTGAAACTACTGAGCGTGCATGCCCAAGAAAGTGGGAAGTTTTGTACTCATGTCCATAAAGCAACGTAGGAGTTAGATTATAAGTGTTGTGAGGTGACCTTGTTCACTAGCTTGCCACTATTCCCAGGATTCAGCATGCTGCCTGGCACACAGTAGGCTTGCAATAAGTATGTGTTGAATGTAAGTCTAGAGCAATGAGCGTTCTCTTCCAATATGCCAGTGGGTGAGCCCAATCCAGAGCCCAGATGCTTCCTCCATTCGCCTGCTGCAGCTCTGCCGATAAGAGTTAACAGAGGACAAGAAGCCCTTGAACATCTACATTTTCCATACACCCCAGACAAAGAGCCTTCTCCTGAATTTACCTTATGTTCTTTTAACCAGTCCACTGGACTGAATGTATCAGCACCACCCACTAAACTTGATGATTCAAAATACACCCAGAATATGACCGCTTCTCACCATAGCCCCTGCTGCTGCCCAGCCCATTCCTCATGTTCCCCCAGCAAGCACGGCAGCAAGTGGGATCCCTTAAGGAATATAAATCATAGCATGTCACACCTGTGCTTTCCCCATTTCCCATGTTCTATAAGGCCTTACATGAGAAGCAACATTTATGAGGAGCACCTATACACAGAAGAGAGGAACACACTCTTCTCCTTCCATTAATTCCATGCCAGGGAATTTCTCTCGCACACCGGGTAAGACATGCATGGACTTTAATCCTCTTCCCACTTTCTTTCAACTCTTGCCTATTACCCTGAAATGCATCCTTTCTTCTTCTTTACTGGTCTCCTCGGTGAGCCAAAAGACAAGCTATATTAAGTCTAATAAACCAAAGAACAGTTATAGAGATTTCACTACCCTGGTGTTTGGAATGAAATTAGATTGAATTAAGACTCATTGTTGGCATCTTCTGGTCTGCCAGGACTTCATGTCTTCAGAGTCGTTTATGCCTTCCCATAGGTGTTTCCACTGCCTCCTTCTCCCCAAAGTAACCCACTAGTCTTTGAGTTCCAGCCTCTTTCAAGTTACTCCTTCAAAGGGGCTTCCCTGGTAGCTCAGTTGGTAAAGAACACCCCTGCAGTGCAGGAGACCAGTTTGATTCCTGGGATAGGAAGATCTACTGAAGAAGGGATAGTCTACCCACTCCAGTATTCTTAGGCTTCCCTGACGGCTTAGCTGGTAAAGAATCTGCCTGCAATGTGGGAGACCTGGTTCAATCTCTGGGTTGGGAAGATCCCCTGGAGAAGGGAAAGGCTACCCACTGCAGTATTCTGGCCTGGAGAACTCCATGGACTGTATAATCCTTAGGGTCGCAAAGAGTCAGACACAACTGAGTGACTCTCATCTCACTTAAAGTTACAGGACCTTTCCAAAATAATTTCTTCCTTGGAATTATTGTCTTTATGGTTTCTTTAAGTAGTAGTACAGAAAAAAGAGATTTTGTTATTTCTTTTCTTTGCAATAAAAATTTCTAGCAATATTATTGGTTAAATAGGCATCTATGATGTTCCCCTTAGCAATCTCCACTTGCTACATTGTTTCAATGGCAAAACCAACTAACTTATGATGGAAGGAAGAAAGGAGCCAAGAAAGTTATTGCGTAAGAAAATAAAAGTCTTTTTTTAAATTTTTCATTAACTGCACTTGTTTTTTCTTAAAGATTTTATTTCCTTGATGCACTTTTGGTGAGAAGCAGAGATGAGTCCTAGTCTCCATTGTCAATCAATTCACAATCTAAAAGAAGAAGCAAAGCAACCACACACACACACACACACACACACACACACACTGAGGCAGCCACAAATTTCAAACTAGAACAGGACACGAGAAGTCCATATTAGGGACTCCTTGGTGCACCAGTGGTTAAGACTTTGCCTTCTAATGCAGAGGATGCAGGTTCGATTCCTGGTCAGGGAGCTAAGACCCCACATGCCTCTCAGAAAAAAACAAACAAACAGAAAACAGAAACAATATTGTAACAAATTCAAGAAATACTTTAAAAATGGTCCACATTAAAAAAAAAATCTCTGAAAAAAGAAGTCTCATTTTAAGGAATTAATCTTTTAATCCCTAATTAAGATAGATGACTATGTGGATGAAAAATCCTTGCATCTCAGTCCAACACAGCATTCTCAGCAGTTGAAGGGAGACAAAAGCTTCAAAGAGCTTAAGTTAGATCAGTTCAGCAGAGGAAGTACGCCCAGGAAATCCACTGTTTCATTTCACAGCACACCTCCTTGTGTTGGTACCCTGGGCCTCTGGAAATCTATAAAAGGAGAGACAGACAGAACTTTCATTTTGAATGTTTGTGTCCTGTATAGAGAATCTAGCCAGATTAGGTAAGATGAAAATAAAAGGATGGGCCAGAGCCAGGATGGTAGAACTTGAAAATATTTTGCTGCCCGAGAGCGTCTGTAAGCTGACCACGATGAGAGTTGGCTGCAGGCCTTAGCAGATGCATTTCCCAAGCATTTTCAGATTTAATGAGTCCAGAGAGCATCCTGTGGGGCAGGTCAGTCACTTATTAGCAGATTATGGAAAGGAAGTGGGGGAATCTAAGTGTTTAAGTGAGCGATAGAGAAACCAGAAGTGAGTGTCTCAGCTCGAGTTCTCATAAACACTTTTGCTTCCAGGAGAGACAGGGAAATGGAATGGCTTCAAGTGTGAGTGTGAGTTCAGAGAAGAGGGAGGTGATTTTCCATGTGAACATTTAGTCCCTTGTCCTGTGCTTTTGCACATACACCCATGAATGCTGACCCAGCCTGCAAAATCCACTTGCTGCAGTGGACATCCATCATGCCATCTTGCTGCCCAGCGCTTTCCTGGTACTCTTTCTAGGTTTGAAAATTTCCAGATTTATGGTCCCACTTCCCCAAGAAAGAGCCAGAACCTCATTTTCCCAAGTCCCTTTGCAGCTGATAGAGACTTGGGCCCATCCTCCTCAGACGCATTGAGGCAAAACTGATTTGGAGGCAAGCTTGCAGACTCAGGAAGTTTGCTTAGTGGAAGAATTCTGATGAGGGTGGAAAGGAGACATGTGGTATGTAAAGGCAGAAGTTGAGATGGTCCCAGTAGCAGTTCCCCTGCAGCGCTGAAATGGCAGTGTCTGTCCTGGAGTAGTAATTAGAGCATTGGTCTAGCTGAGTAGTCCCCAAATCCAATTATCTAGCCCTCAATGATGATATTTGGTGAAATACCAATATAGTGCAGTGATGACAATTGACGTAGCACAGTGAATTCTGTTGTTTGCAACCAAGAACTCTTACTAATACTCCTTGCACATATAGGGGATGCAAAAAAAAGAAAAACAGACAACATCAGTAATCAACAGGTTAATATAACATTTTAAAGCATTCATGTATTTGAGCCTACACCAAAAAGATATGTATCGCTAATGTGTGTATGTGTTAAATTCAGTCGTGTCTGATTTTTTGTGACCCCCATGGACTGTAGCCCACAAGGCTCCTCTGCCCATGGAGATTCTCCAGGCAAAAATATTAGAGTGGGTTGCCATTCTCTTCTCCAGGGAATCTTCCTGACCCAGGACTTGAGCCCAGGTCTCCTGCATTGCAGACAGATTCTTTACCACCTGAGATACCAGGAATTTATTTTAAAGATACAAAATTTCAGAGAAGCCTAGTATTGTACTCAGCAATTTAATACACCCAGATTAAAACTAGAACTGGGCTTTCTGACTCCTAGTTCAATGATTCTCCATGAAAACCTGCTTCATTATGTGAAGATATTGAGTCATTTTCTTGATTAAATTAAAGTAGAAATAATTAAAAAAAAATTATTCCACCAGTGCCCTAAGGCTGTT
>SJYC01103019.1:0-19879 GCA_006408675.1 Madoqua kirkii
GGCGCTCAGCCTTCTTCACAGTCCAACTCTCACATCCATACATGACCACAGGAAAAACCATAGCCTTGACTAGATGGACCTTAGTCGGCAAAGGAATGTCTCTGCTTTTTAATATGCTGTCTAGGTTGGTCAGAACTTTTCTTCCAAGGACCAAATGTCTTTTAATTTCATGGCTGCAGTCACCATCTGCAGTGATTTTGGAGCCCCCAAAATAAAGCCTGACACTGTTTCCAGATGCCATGTTTTCTGAATGTTGAGCTTTAAGCCAACTTTTTCACTCTCCTCTTTCTAGAATGAGGTAAGTGAGGCATTTTGCCTCATGTGCAAAATTTAGAGACGTGCCAAAAATTTAGTGATCAAGATATATGTTTTAATGCAATATTTTAAAAATTAAAATTAATTTAAAAAGTCATTGATGAACTAAATATCAATATTTCAGAAATAGAATCAGTATGACCTATTTCCCCCTTTATCTCAAGCTCTAATATAGTTGCTATTCCTGTCTCTGGGATCATATACATATTATCTAAAACTAAATTAAGAGCATAGATTAAACTGCCCAGTTGCCTTCTTAAATATTTTGTTTGACTCTTTTTTCTCCTGGCATGCAAATTTTCTCCAACAGAATACATAGCAGCTTCTCTCTGAGAGCATTCTTGAGCCTGTAAATCTGAATTAGATGAGAATGTCCATGTTCAGACCTGTCTGAGTCTTACAGAAATATTAGCTCTGGCTGAATCTCTAAAATAACAGAGTAAAGGAGACCAAATGAAACACAAAGAGACATAAGATTAAATTTTAACGAGGATCTGAGCTGTTGGCTGTTCAACACCTCTAAAGGGATGCCTTGATAAATCAAAACAGTAATCATGGTGATTAACATGTATTTGACATCCTGTTGCAGAGACTCTGTGCTATAGACATTTGAAACAGCTAATGATTTTGTTACAGTCATGTGAGGCAGGAACTCAGGGTGGGAAAGTGAAGTTGATATCCATAGTTAGCAGGTGGCAGGGCCACCGCACAAGCCGAGATGAAGTCTCCCTGTTCTGCTTTGTTTTCTTTCAAGAAAGTGAATCTATTTTCCCCTAGAAATCAAGGAGCTCAAGAACTGTGGAGGATCAAGATTGGACTTCCCTGGCAGGGCCGCTGGACATTGTTAGGCTGCTGGCCTGAGAAAACCTCACCTTCTCACTGATGAATGACAGAGGTGGAAGGAGAGAAACAGGACCTTCAAACCTGGAAGGTCTGTCAACGGCCCTGCACCGCTTAATTGTCCCTGCCACGTGGTAGAGTTTGTCCAGTCTCAAAGGATGCAATGCAGGAGACCTAAGAGACGCAGGTTAAATCCCTGGGTCGGGAAGATCCCCTATAGGAAGGCATGGCAACCCATGCTACTATTCTCTCCTGGAGAATCCCATGGACAAAGGAGGCTGGTGGGCTACAGCCTATAGGGTCACTAAGAGTCGACATGATGGCAGTGACTTAGCACACACAGAGTAACACAAAGGATAGCTTCATGTGTTTGGATGCTCGCTACATAAACCTCGAAGTTCCCGTATGAGAAGAATGTCTTCAGAAGGCATCCTAATACAGATGCGGAAACTGAGGCCCTAGCAAGCAAAGCCATTTCAGTGGTAAAACTGGGAGCAAGCCCCAGGTAGCACTCCATTCACTGCACAGTCCAGCCACTCAGAGTCAGTCCTCCATTCTTTGTATCCAAAAGGTTATGCCTCATCACAGAGACCAGAGGTCAAAAACTGGTGTTTAATGGCCAAATCTAACTTGTAGATGTGGTTTTTCTTTCTTGGTTTGTTAAGTGTTTTTTGAAAAATGTGAACTAGTTGATATCATTTAAAAATCAAGAGTTTTCACATACAAATCCAAATTTCTGGCTTCCTTGGAAACTTTTCAAGATCAGGACACACTGGAATCATTTTTATACATGCCAGCTAATGTGCAGAGCTGGTGGTGTGCTGTGGCCAGCTCAGACTGGCTCCTGAGAGCCAGTGATAGGGTGCTCAGATGATAAGGTGTTGTGAGTGAGCTGTAAAACAGCTGATAGCCAAAAATCAGCCATAGTGGAATTTACACCTTGGACATTAGCCAAACTACAAATTAGGGCTTTTATTTCTCCATCTCTGCCCTGCCTTTCTCTCCTTTCCTTCTTCCTCTTTCTTTCTTTCCTTCCTTTCTCCCTCCTCTCCCTCCCTTCCTTCCCCTGTCTTCCTTCCCTCTTTCCCTCTCCTCTCTTTTGATCACTTGGGTGTTTTCTGAACCACCAGTTTACTACTGCAACACCAGCTGGAACTAAAGAGAATTCTCCCTGTTCAAAAAATCACAGTCCTGTGGGTCATTTTCACTTGTTCATGTTATCCTCTAGGCTAGGGAAGGAACTGAAATTGGCATTACTGACTTGATGAACTCTAGTCTGAGTGAACTGCGGGAGTTTGTGATGGACAGGGAGGCTTGTCGTGCTGCGATTCATGGGGTTGCAAGGAGTCGGACACGACTGAGTGACTGAACTGAACTGAACTGAACAATAGACTGCAGACTTCCCAGGTGGTTCAGTGGTAAACAATCTGCCTACCAATGCAGGAGACTCAGGTTTGACCCCGGGTTGGAAAGATCCTCTAGAGAAGGAAGCAGCAGCCCATTCCAGTATTCTTGTTTGGGAAATGCCATGGACAGAAGAGCCTAGCGAACTACTGTTTGCAGGGTTTCAAAGAGTCCAACACAGCTTAGCGACTAAAGAACAGTAGACATAAATGGTGATCTTTCTAAAACCAGTTTGTTGAGTAAAGGGTTAGTCATTCAGTTCAGTTCAGTTGCTCAGTCGTGTCCGACTCTGTGACCCCATGAATCACAGCACGCCAGGCCTCCCTGTCCATCACCAACTCCTGGAGTTCATTCAGACTTGCATCCATCGAATCAGTGATGCCATCCAGCGATCTCATCCTCGGTCGTCCCCTTCTTCTTCTGCCTCCAGTCCCTCCCAGCATCAAAGTCTTTTCCAATGAATCAGCTCTTCGCATGAGGTGGCCAAGTACTGGAGTTTCAGCTTTAGCATCATTCCTTCCAAAGAACACCCAGGACTGATCTCCTTCAGAATGGACTGGTTGGATCTCCTTGCAGTCCAAGGGACTCCCAAGAGTCTTCTCCAACACCACAGTTCAAAAGCATCAATTCTTCAGCGCTCAGCCTTCTTCATAGTCCAACTCTCAGGCACTCTTAAAATAGTATTTATTCACATATAACACAAGTGTAGAAAACCTAAAAGCTTGGCTGAAGGAGTTATCATAAAGTGAGTACCACATAACAATATCCAGTTCAAGAAAGAAAGTGTTGGCAGTATACCCAGAAGCCCCCTCCTAACCTCTCCCAATTAATGCCCCCTTCCTCCTTGCCAACGGTAACCACTCTCCTGACTTCTAATACCACGATTTCTCTTTGCCTGCTTTTGAATTTTGTCTGAATAGAATCTAGAGCATATATTCTTTTCTAGCTAGCTTCTTGATTTGGCATGATATTTGTGAGTTCCATTCATTTTTCTGAAATGGAATTTAACCGTTTTTTCTGTGAAGGGGCACTTCCCTGGCAGCTCAGCCAGTGAAGAATCTGCCCACAGTGCAGCAGACCTGGGTTTGATCCCTGGGTCAGGAAGATCCCTTGGAGAACTGATATTTGTGAGTTCCATTCATTTTTCTGAAATGCAATTTAACTGTTTTTCCTATGACTATTCCACAATTTGTTTATTTACTCTGCTACTGGGTGGTTTCCAAATTGAGCTGTCTCAGTCTGGGCTCCCCCAGAAGGAGACCTCAAGACTGGTTTGCCTGTGGACACTTCATTTGGAAATGTTTTCCCTGGGAGCAAGTATGCAGGCCTGGAACAGTGAAGTCAAAAAAGAGGGGAGGCCAACGTAACTACTCCTAAAGTTAGCTGCTGTTCGATTCCATCAGTATCTCCTAAGGGGCCTTCTGAAATGCATTTCAGAACTGTTTACCAGGGAGAACCGAAGTGGAATTTACTTATTGCCTATTGGCTCCTGCCTCCCATTGACCAAAAGTTATCCCAGCAGCACAAATTCTCCTGTTCTCCCAGGTCGTTCATGCATGAGTTTTGCAAAAGAAACCCAAGTCAGAGAGGCTGCATTGCAGGCAGCCAGGTGTGCATGGTGCAGGCCCTGGCAAGGCACTATTACACAGACTGTACCTGCAGCAGCCAACGCCTGCCTGAAATCAGTTGTGAGAGCAAATGTGAGGCAGAGGAGATTTTGATGTCATGCAAAAGGGGTGCCCTAATAAGGACTTTTTGGGGGATAGTGGCCATGTGCATTCTTGCACATGTGTCTTGGAACACACGTGTGTGCATCTGTTATGTATGTTCACAGGAGTGGAATTGTCTCTGAGGAGCATAACGTTTCTGAGACATTTGTTTTATTTACATTCCCACCAGCATTGTGTGTGTTAGTCATTCAGTCCTGTCTAACTCTTTGCAACCCATGGACTACATGTAGCCCACCAGGTTCCTCTGCCTCTGGAATTCTCCAGGCGAGAATAATGGAGTGGGTTGCCATTCCCTTCCCCGGGGGATATTCCTATCCCAGGATTTGAACCTAGTTCTCCTGCACTGCAGGCAGATTCTTTACCACTAAGCCACCAGGGAGCCCACTAGCATTATGTGAGAGTTAAACTTGGTTGAACATTTTGTGTTGACTTGATAAGTCAAGTCTCTTTTAAATGTCACTGCCATATATATGGCTTTCTTACATCTACAGAATGTATCCTCTCAACTGTTTGGCTCACTTGCACCATATTTTACATCTGGTCATTTGAGTGCTGTGTCCTGGGCTGCAGATGTGCTCAAGTTCTGGGCTATTGGGATGAGACCAACAACTCTGCACTTGACCTCAGTGTCAATCCAAAGTAAACAAAGAGAATGGAACAAGACATGTAATATCCCCCAAAGAAGTCACCAAAATTGATTCCATTTCATTTATCAAGAAACCATTCCAAGTCTTTGACTAATTTGAGACTCTCTGTTGTGATAGAGAATGTCTTCCTCAGCGAGATGTTATAATTCTTGCCAGTAATATCCAGGGACTGGCTTTTCTCTGCTCAGAGACTAGGTTTCCTGTAACATGTAGTTTTTGATAGAGAAACAGGAAGGAAAGTGAGCCCATTCTTCAAGATCTGTCCCCAAACTCTTTCCCTTAGTTCCAATCCAAGATCACCCTCCACCCAACTCCTCCATAATGCAATGAAACAGCCAATGGTTCTGAAAAGTTCCCTTGGCTTCCATTGGCCACAGTAAATTTCCTTCCCTGTGGTCCTCTTGGCTTGAGCTTCAGTGGAACACCTCCTAGGAGACACACCAAGTCTAGAAAAATTACACTTAATTATCTATAGCTTCTAAGCATCCTTCCCAAAGACACTGAAGTGGAGTTGGATGAGTTGTAAATAGAAGGTACTGCTCAAGAAGCCTCCAGAAGCTCCTTGCTGTATTCCTCCTCCTCTGTGACCTGCTGTGACATGCCACTTCTTGACCACTCTGAGCAGAAATTCTCCAGTCCTTTCTCAACCCTTTGTGCTGGCCCACCCCATCTGGCTCATGTCTGATGTAGGCAGTTCCTGGGTTTATTTCTGGCCAGGCTGCTGTGCCAGTCCATTGACACTGGACCCACAGTGTGGTGTCTTAGGGTCCTCAAGGGGGTCCTCGTGCATAGAAAGATGCTTCACCACTCAAGATAAGGGACTCTTTCTTTAGTATGGGCAAAGGGAGGTCAAACTAACCATAACTTCTGGTACTGATATGCATCCAAGAGTTGTCCTCAAGGAGCTCATTACCATCTCATCTCCTGAGGAATAAAATCTAAGGTTACAGCAGTTTTCTTTTGCCATCTCTTTTCTCTGCTTCAGGGCCAAGCTGGCTGGCTCATGAGTATTTCTGCATTCATGGAGTCGAAAAGAGTTGGACATGACTGAGCGACTGAACTGAGCTGAACTGAACTGAAATGTGCTGATTCGTGTGGCAGTCTTCAGAGCTTTATCCTACAACTTCTCTACTGTCACAAGAGCCAATATCTATTCCTCCTCACTATGTGTACCTACCAAGCACTTTCCATGCATCTCATTTTATTCTACAACTCTTTGAAGCAACTACTGGAGTTAATCTACTTTATAGCTGGGGAAACTATGCCGTTGGACACAGGAATTAACCAAGCTGGGATCAAACCCAGACAGCTGGCTCCCAGATCCCAAGCCTGTAGTAGCTACATAGTCCCAAGTTTCTTGCCCAGTCACTGAAATGCAGATTCTCAGCTCCCAGCTACCTGTATACATGTACTTTCTTTGTGGTCCCAGCTCCCAGAACTATCTTGAAAGTGACTCAAAGGAATTTGACTGAGACCCATGCCCTAGATGTCATGTGTTTAAATCAGGTGAATTAATTTTAACAATGCATTTTATTTAACCCAATATCTAAAATATTAGTTCAGTTCAGATCAATTCAGACGCTCAGTCATGTCCAACTCTGCAACCCCATGGACTACAGCATGCCAGGATTCTCTGTCCATCACCAACTCCCAGAGCTTGCTCAAACTCATGTCCATCAAGTCTGTGATGCCATCCAGCCATCTCATCCTCTGTAGTCCCCTCCTCCTGCCTTCAATTTTTCTCAGCATCAAGGTCTTTTCCAATGAGTCAGTTCTTCCCATTAGGTGGCCAAAGTATTGGCGTTTCAGCTTCAGCATCAGTCCTTCCAATGAAAATATCATCAGGTCAACATTATTTAATATCAGTGAGATAATTTACATTCTTTTTATTTGAGCCAAATTTTAAAAATCTGGTATGTAGTTTGCACTTACTGCACATCTTAATTTGCACTGGCCACACTTCAAGTGTTCAGTAGTTACAGCACAGGGTTACCGGCCTCCACGTGCAAGCAGATCTGAGCCATTGGTCCCCAGGATCCAGCATCCTTAGACATTTCCTGCTATATTCTTCCCTTCTAACAGTGGGAACATACAACACAGTGCCTGGCACATAGGCAGTGCGTGCCTGACTCTTTCCTTCTAGCTTTTGCTTCTGTTAAATCATCCTCACACTGACTTATCATTTCCCTCTTATTATATTTGTTCTCCTTTGCCAGGTACTTGGAAGGGAATTGAGAGCTTGATGCAATGTTCCGAGTCAGGCAACATCCCCAAGGCCAAAATAGCTCATCTGTCCAGAACTAAAATTAGATCCCCTGCTCAATAGATTCTTCACCCAGAAGTCTTTAACTCTTTTGTCCAGAATGTGACTTTGAATTAGCTTGATGCATAGACAACGACTTTTTTTTTTCTTTACTGATGGACAATATTAATGTCCAGAAAACGCACTGAGCATTTTACCAAAAGAACGTCACAAACTATCCATGGGAGCTGGTTTCCCAGAAGCACTGTACTGCTCTTGTCAAGAATGCATTTTCTCGACAGTACATATGATTGCAGTTAAATCTCATACTAAATGTAGTGTTTCTTAGTTAGGCAGATATCAGAATTATATATCTAAGGAGATTTCTCAAAAGATATTTTTCTGCCCCCAAAGCCTGGCATAAATAAAAAAACACAGAAGCAAAAGATGTGTATATTTTGATCCTGAGATTCTCTCCTTCCAGACCCTGTTACCACTGACCCAATTAAGAACCCAATTAAGGCTTTTCGGGTAGATGGGCCCCAAATGAACAGCTCTAAAACAGAATTTTCGAAAATAAAAATGATCAAATTTCTAACAAAGACTGTATTATCTGCTCCTAGATTCTCTATCTTCTCAAAATAACCTCTCTCTAGTTGACACATAAAAGTTCAGACTCGACTCCTTTCATAAGGAGTCACATGCCCTCTCGACATTTGTCTCTTTCCCCCTGCGTTTCAGGGGTGGCAGCTGAGACATAGAAACATCTAAGTACATACAGCAAATCAAAGGATGGCGCCCACATTGAATGGAGGTCTCCCACATCTTATCAATTTGCCCAATAACATTGTCTTTCTCTGTCGAGGTTACTCTTTTACGCACATAAATGAGAATTAGAACATCTCTGCCCTGCTCCTTTCAGCAGGACAGCTTTGCACTGAGGCATGCTGCTATCCATTTCACTAGAATGTTTGCCATAAATTTGCTTTTAAAAGACATTCTCTTACAATCTGTCAATGGCCCTTGCATTAAAAATGAGAAAAATATGGAAACATGCATTAAAATATTCGGAAATAAATGGCTTCTTTATTGCATAAAAGCTCTCATGTGTCTCAGAGGTACTGAGAATAGAATAATTTATCATAAATGAGATGATTATTGCTGGGAAAAGGTCTATTTTAATGCCAGTTCTCTTGAAGATTAAACCAAACCCTAACAGTCCACTGAGGGGGTATTCGTCAATGTATAAGTCAAATACTTAAAAGCTTTAAGTGAAAAATATATGCTGATGCAGCAGACTTGAGGACGATGGAACACATTCTGTTTGTTCTTATCTCTTGGGGGTCAGCTCAGTGTCCCTCCCTAAAAAAATGAAGATAATGACTTCTCTGAAACCAAAATGAGATCCTCTGTGCTCTGGGGTTTGAATTGCAATGTCAGAACCTCAGACTCTCGGCCTCCAGGGTCGCCAACAGCTGGGTGGTGTCCAGTATGAGGGATACACTCTGCAAAACAAATATTGTCTTGAGAAAATGTTATCCTGTTGTTCTCTGGGGCACATGTTTCGCAAGAAGATAAATGGAACTCGAAAGGAAAACTGCAGATCTTGAGTTAAGAAAGAGTCGACTGTACTTTCTGATACAGCCAGAAAATAGTGTATTCTAGTTAATACGCACAAAAGATAAAAGGCCAGTTTTCAGAGACTCAGAATATGACCAAATATATTTCTCATGGAAACTATACTGAATATTATTTTATCTTTGTTGAATCGAGATCTTTATAAATATTAATAATTATTGTATCATGACTGAGCAGTTCATGATTAGAATGCTACTTAAACCAGTTTTCACAGGACATGGTTTTAATGGTCTTTGGCAGGGGAGGGAAACAAGGTTTTCCACTATCTCAGGATGTTTAGTAACTTATGAAAAATAAGAGAAAAATGATAGGTATTCATTTCGCTACCATGGCAAAGAATTTGCCTACCAAGTAGAAACTGCAGGTTCAATCTCTGGGTCAGGAAGATCCCCTGGAGAAGGTATTGGCAACCCACTCCAATAATCTTGCCTGGAAAGTCCTATGGACAGAGGAGACTGGTGAGCTACAGTGCATGGCATTGCAAAGAGCTGGACACAACTTAGTGACTAAACAACAATGACAGCAAGCTTCCGTGGAGGACTGGCTTGGTGGCGACTGGATCTGACATTCCCCATACTTGTAAAGGCTTTCTTACATCATCTAGTGCTGGGATGACGGGGGAAACGAGCCCCCTTAACAGCTCTCCTTTGTTCCCATTCTTATTTGCTACCAGTACCCTTTAACCCATGTCTTTCTTGCCACTTCATTTCTAGTCCCTGCCACCTCTCTGCAAAGAACCACCAGTGCTAAAATTGTCTTGATTGTCTTCTGTTGAAGGGGTGGAGGGGCAGATTTGGGCACCTAGGGTCCTGCTCCAGAAGAGAGGAGCTAGCAGGGAGGAAGTTTGGCTTCAGGACAGGCTCCCCAGGACTGATGCCTTGGCAGTCTATTCAAGCCCTTGCCTGGCTGCACCGGGGTTATAACAAGAGCCAACATTTATTGAATATTAAGTATTTCACCCATGCCAGGATCTGTGCATTAGCTCCTTTCACCCTTATACAACCCCAGGCTGTGCTGTGCTGTGCTTAGTCCTGTCCAACTCTTTGCGACCCATAGTCTGTAGCTTGGTGGGCTCCTCTGTTCATGGGGATTCTCCAGGCAAGAATACTGGAGTGGGTTGCTATTTCCTTCTCCAGGGGATCTTCCTGACCCAGGGATTAAACCCAGGTTTCCCGCATTGCAGGCAGATTCTTTACTGTCTGAGCCACCAGGGGAGCCCAAGAATACTGGAGTGAGCAGCCTATCCCTTCTCCAGGGGATTTTCCCGATCCAGGAATTGAACCGAGGTTCCCTGCATTGCAGGCGAATCACAACCCTAGGACATAGGCATTATTATTTGTCTTTTAAAGATAAGTGCTGAGGCCCAGCAGTTCAGTTCAGTTCAGTTCAGTCACTCAGTCGTGTCCAACTCTTTGTGACCCGACCCCATGGACTGCAGCACGCCAGGCCTCCCTGTCCATCACCAACTCCCAGAGTTTATTCAAACTCATCTCCATCGAGTCGATGATGTCATCCAACCATCTCATCCTCTGTCGTCTCCTTCTCCTCCCTCCTTCAGTCTTTCCCAGCTTCAGGGTCTTTCCAAATGAGTCAGTTCTTCGCATCAGGTGACCAAACTATTGAAGTTTCAGCTTTAGCATCAGTCCTTCCAATGAATATTCAGGGCTGATTTCCTTTAGGATGGACTGGTTGGATATCCTTGCAGTCCAGGGGACTCTCAAGAGACTTCTCCAGCACCACAGTTCAAAAGCATCAATTCTTCAGCGCTCAACCTTCTTCACAGTCCAACTCTCACATCCATACATGACCACTGGAAAAATCATAGCTTTGACTAAACGTACCTTTGTTGGCAAAGTAATGTCTCTGCTTTTTAATATGCTGTCTAGGTTGGTCAGAACTTTTCTTCCAAGGACCAAATGTCTTTTAATTTCATGGCTGCAGTCACCATCTGCAATGATTTTGGAACCACCCCAAAGTGAAGTCTGCCACTGTTTCTACTGTTTCCCCATCTACTTGCCATGAAGTGATGGGACCAGATGCCATGATCTTCATTTTCTGAATGTTGAGCTTTAAGCCAACTTTTGCACTCTCCTCTTTTACTTTCATCAAGAGGCTCACTCTTTAGGTCCTATTTGCTTTCTGCCATAAGGGTGGTGTCATCTGCATATCTGAGATTATTGATATTTCTCCTGGCAATCTTGATTCCAGCTTGTATTTCATTCAGACCAGCATTTCTCCTGATGTACCCTGCATATAAGTTAAATAAGCAGGGTAACAATACACAGACTTGACGTACTCCTTCCTCAATTTAGAACCAGTCTGTTGTTCCATGTCCAGTTCTAACTGTTGCTTCTTGACCTGCATACAGATTTATCAGGAGGCAGGTCAGATGGTCTGGTATTCTCATCTTTTTAAGAATTTTCCAGTTTGTTGTGATCCACACAGTCAATAAAGTCAAATATGACTTTGGCATAGTCAATAAAGCAGAAGTGGATGTTTTTCTAGAACTCTCTTGCTTTTTCCATGATCCAGCAGATGTTGGTAATTTGATCTCTGACTCCTCTGCCTTTTCTAAAACCAGCTTGAACATCTGGAAGTTCATGGTTCATGTACTGCTGAAGCCTGGCTTGAAGAATTTTGAGCACTACTTTGCTAGCGTGTGAGATGAATGCAATTGTGCAGTAGTTTGAACATTCTTTGGCATTGCTTTTCTTTGAGATTAGAAAGCCAAGCAAGCTTAGGTCAATTTCAAGTTCACACATCAACTAAGTGGCCAGACCATGTTCTGTCTCATCTCAGAGATGGAGCTCAGACCTCTCTGCCCTCTGCCCCACGATTGGATATAACTTCCTTCTTTGAAAAGTGAAGTTGCTCAGTTGTGTCTGACTCTTTGTGACCCCATGGACTGTAGCCCACCAGGCTCCTCCATCCATGGAATTTTCCAGGCAACAGTACTGGAGTGGGTTGCCATTTCCTTCTCCAGGGAATCTTCCTGACCCAAGGATTGAACCTGGGTGTCCCGCATTGTAGGCAGACGCTTTTACTGTCTGAGCCACCTGGGAAGCCCCTTCTTTACTTTTGTCCATTTGTCTTTCTTCTTTTTAAAATGATGACTTCAGAAGGTATATTCATATCTTGTCTATTCTTGGTAAACTCTTAAAGAGCAACAAGGCAGTTTCTGGACCAAAAAAAAAAAATGCAGAGGACCCAAATCCCTACCTCTGTTTAGCCACCAGCTCAGTGTATCACAGTGATACTGGGCCACTGGGCCTCAGTTTGCCCATCTGTAAAATGAGGGAGTTGGATTAGATGGTACCTGAAGATGATTTGGCCGCTGATATTGGGTAACTCCCAAGGGCCTAAGAGGGGCTCTGGGGCATGACTCACTTGGACTGTCC
This sequence comes from Madoqua kirkii, assembly GCA_006408675.1. Lineage (NCBI taxonomy): Eukaryota > Metazoa > Chordata > Mammalia > Artiodactyla > Bovidae > Madoqua > Madoqua kirkii. The sequence goes on from SJYC01103019.1 coordinate 12,215, forward strand.
CCACTGGGGATATGAGGGCAGGGAGGACAGAATTGACGATTGCAAAGACAGGATTTTCAAGTCCCAAATCCAAACACCCATTATCCGAACTACTGAGTGACAGAAAGTTATAACAGTAACATTAAACCTGCTCCAGAAATGAAAGTACATGGATGATATGGTGTTAAAGCCAGGCCTACCCTTATAGGGAGGGTGAGGCACATGAAGAACTTCTTTATTTCTATCCTCTCCCCTCTCCTTCCACACCCAGACCCTCAGCTGCTTGCTTCCTTGCCCCCAAGCTCTGACAAGAAAAATAAAGCCAAGAGCAGTGTTTCTGTCCTGTTATAAAAACACACTCCGGATCCACATGTTATCCACATATAGTTGCATACTGCCTCTTGTAAAGCGGATCCTAGTTCAGTTTGTAAAGTAAGAGACTGCATCAAACCCAGGCAAACAGAGCAACTTCCTTTCCATTCGGAACAAAGGTGGCTGCCCATAGGACGTATGTTTTTACACCTAACCCTGGAAACCCTTCCCACTTTTGGAGAGAGAAGACACAATCCGGCAAACTCTCCACAGTGAGAGGCTGGCTTTTCCTTGCCTTTAATGGGGCCAGAGCAGTTGGAGGGAAGACATGTCAAATGATATGTGATTTTTTAACTCTTGTAAGTTTTATAATAGTTAAGTTGTTTTCCTTTCATTCTTCCCCACTCCCTCATCTCTTTCCCCAACTCAAGTACTAATCTCTGATATCATCCCAGGAATTAGGGTATCTTCAGTGGTTTACTTTAGCAGAGATTAAGTCCAATTTAAGAAGAAATTTGGGCAAAGAAAAAAAAATTCATCATGATATGAAAGCAGAGATGTTGTTTGCCTCAAGGTTACATTCTGAGGTTCAGTCTTCACAGCCTCAGAGGAGCATCTGGTAAAAGCTTCTCAGTGGACTCCTGGGTCGAGTGTGGGGGCGGCTGACTGTTATGTGCAAAGCTGGAATAAATGACACCCAGCCTCCTCTCTGGAAAGGCTCTGCTGGACTTTCGAGATAAGATAAAACTCTAATACAAATACTGATTTGGTTCCCCTCCCCGCCCCCTCTTTGCACTTGCCTGCTCTGCTGTTTTATCTCATTTTTGTGGGCTTGACTCCAGTCCAGTTTGAGATTCTCTAAGTGGGTAGTTGTTGAATCTTTGTACATGTTGGGTCTTGTGCATGGAATGGATATAGCTTGACCCCTGCTTCTCCATAGTGCTCCCTACCCCTTACTTCCCTGGAGGCTCAGAGGGTAAAGAATCCACCTGCAATGCAGGAGACCTAGGTTCAGTCCCTGGGTTGGGAAGATCCCCTGGAGAAGGGAATAGCAACCCACTCCAATATTCTTACCTGGAGAATTCCATCGACAGAGGAACCTGGCAGGCTACAATCCATGGGGTCACAAAGCGTTGGACACGACTGAGTCCTTACCCCTTAGCTGCTCTGATGCACCTGCCTAACTTTGAGGCAAAATAAGGCATTGCTTCACCGACATATTACTCAAAGTGGATGGGAATGACCAGTCATCACTGAGTGAGCTACATCAGTCTTCCGTGTCTAGTCACTGCCCATCATGAAAGAGCAGACAGGGGATGTGCAGGGGAAAGAGAGCCCGCAGCAGCAGGGCTTTAGAACCCTTCCTGGATGGAGGGGGCGGGGGGGCAGGCTGGGCAGTGGTGGCTGCTGCAGTGGCCCCTCTGGGCCAGTGGCTGTTGACCCCTGTCAAGGTGCAGAAGGGTCCCTGGGGCTGCTTGTGGGAAATGCAGATTCCTCCGGCTCAGCTCCAGCAATTCATCTCGGATCATTCTGATACAGGCAGCCTGGAAACAGAAACACCTGAAAGGGCAACAGGCTGCTTGCCAAGGAGGAAAAGGCTGGGAGGAGGAAACAGAGCAGAGAGGGGTAGCAGAAGGCAGTAAGAAAGGAAGATCTTTGGAGTCAAACTAGATCCCAGTCTAGCAACATTCCCACTTAATTGTTCCTTCTTCATGTATGTAAAGAAAGGAAATAAGAGTGGTATTAGTATACAGGTAATATGCAATGAGTCCTTAGCACAGCGCTCTGTGTCTAAGCAGGTTGCTTCGCTGAACCGTCACATTAACGCTGAAAGGAAAGCATAGTATCATCTCCATTTTACACCTAAGGAGACTGAGACAGAGACTGAGCACACGATTTACCTAAAAAGGCACACTTCTAACAAGGGTGGCAGCTGGGATTTGAACCCAGGAAGTTTGATTTGGGGGAATCCAGTGAGAAAATGTGGAGAAAAGAGCTAGCTCTTCCCTGACACTCTGGGTTCATTTCCTGCCTTCGCAGTGTTGCTGAGAGATGTCAGTCTGCTGACCTGCTGGATCTGCATGTATCAGCTGCCTTCTCTAGAGGGACTGTTGATGGGCTGGAGGCTGGGTTGGGTTGAGGAGCCTGGGTCTGAAGACCCTCTGGGCACTGGTTTCCTCATCTCCAGCATGAGGGCAGCAATCCCCTGATGTCTCAGGGTGCCACAGTCAAATGAGATCATGCCTGTGCAAAGACTCTGTAAACTGTAGCGTGCTATACAAAAATCCAATCCCATTAAAACACATGATGGCTCCATTGTTACACAGAGTAGCAAAACTCTCTTCTTCAGGTGTCATCCTCCTTTCTTCTCGTGGTTCCTGATTGTCTCTTGTGTAAAATTAAAATGTTTGCCAGTGTGTTTTTAGATCATGCTCTGGTCTTCCTGTCCTTGTGGGGCCATGTCCTCTGGCAGGTGGAGAAGGTGAGAGATGAGGTGAAAGTGTTGAGGAAGACTTCATCTCAAGGAATCTGAAAGAACTGCCAGCATGGAGGGCATCCCATGACATTCCAGAACATCCCATGTCTTCCAAAAGGTGGAGGAATTCACCCCATGGGTCAAGACTTGAGATCTTCTGAAAGAAACCACCCCCTTGTAGCTGGCCCTTGCTGTGATGGACACAGTCTAACACTAATAGCCGACAGACTTTGTGGCATTTAAACATCTTGTGGCATCTTTGACTCAGACATAATTAGTGTCCCAGTCTCTCCTGTTGGAGGTTTTGCTGAGCTATGATTGTATCAAGGTGCTGTTTAAATGAGGACCTCCTTCTGAGGAAAGTCAGCTGGGCTCACGTAGAAACATGGGGAAAGCCGTAGTTTCTAGACTGGACCGTAAAAGAAACCAGAAAAATGATTGCCTGAGTTACTGTCTTCCTTTTCTAGGAGTATCCTCATTATGGTTCTTAGAAAAACCTCCTAGCCACCAAAGAGAAATAATAATAATTTTTCCCATAATGAGAGTTTGTGAATAAAAGCTTGTGGTGAATCAGCACCATTCTCCCACACAGAAAATCTATACACTTCCTCCTGGAAGAAAAGGATCATTTTCTACCAGGAAAAATAGATCGTAGATCTGGGGAAAGTGCACTTAAAAAAAAAAAGAAAAAAATTTGCCTCACCCTCTGGCAATAGGTAGAACTCACCTCTTAAAAAAATCAGTATCCCATCAAGCAGCAATGGAGGCACAGACACTGAGAACAGACTTATGGACACAGCTGGAGGGGGTAGGAAGGAGAGGGGGGCATGTATGGAGAGAGTAACGGGAAACACACATTACCATATGTAAAATAGATAGCCAATGGGATTTTGCCGTATGACTCAGGGCACTCAAACTGAGTCTCCTACCAACCCCAGAGGGGAAGGATGAGGAGAGAGGTGGGAGGGCTATTCAAGTGGGAGGGGATGTGGGTAAAACTATGACTGATTCATGTTGATGTTTGGCAGAAACCAACGCAACACTGTAAAGCCATTATCCTTCAATTAAAAATAAAAAAATTAAAAAAAATCTGTATCTCATCAGATAAGACTGTCTTAGTTAGGTCTTTTCTGTAAGGGATACCAGAATTTGGGGGGGGATGGACTTGAATTCATTTTTTACAAAATTCAACTCCATTCTCTTCCATTCTATTCTGTTTCCTTTAGTACAAGTTGATAAATGTCAAGGAACTGTTGTGGGTCAGAGAACTATGCAGTCCTGGGAGACAGAAATGGGTTGTACTTCTGCTCTGCTGGATCCAGCCTGGAAATGGGCATCCCTGGGGTACTCTTCTTTGGGTAGGCTGAGATCAGAGAAGGCAAAAATGTCATAAAGAACCAGGATCAAAAACCAAATTTTACACTTTCGTGGTTAGGCAAAAGGAATTGAAGTCAGGGGTCATGGAGACTTAACTCTAAGCAGACCATTAGGTACCCCCACGTGTGTACCTGTACAACTAGGATCATAGAAATTTGAGAGTTTGTAACGCACTTCACACACTTGGCTTCAGTTCATCAATGAAACAGCCCTGTTACTACCCTGATTTTACAGATGAAAAGACTAAAACTCAGTCAGGACTTGTTCAGGGTTTTGAGGTTTCTATGTGGCCAAGGCAGGTCAGGGAACCCTTTCTTGGCACGTGTCTTCTGCTTCCTGGTCTGTTGATCTTTCTGTGTTGTTTCAGCCCCAGTGAATACCTTGCTTTCACAGACCATCCTGTCCCACGAAAAGCACTTTCAGTTATTTTCCTTTATATTTTACTGAAACCCTCCACATGGGATAAAGTAGCCTCGAGGAACTGTTGTTTTTATTGTTGTTTTGTTATTTAAGAATATAAGACAAAGCCTTGGTTTCCTCAACCTAAAAGTTGGGTGTGGACAAGGTAATGTCTAGTATTGTTTTAGTCTCGACATTCTGTGATTCTGAAATCTGTTATTACATGAGTTCACACTTCACTTTTTTTTTTTTGTCTTCCAAAAATCACACTGATTTTGAGAAGCAGTGCTCATGCCAAATTCATTAGCGTTTGAAAACAGCTATATTTCAGCTCTTTGAAGGCCAAAAATGAACTCTGATATTTTTGCAAATGTGAAAATTATTTCAGTCATGCCAAGTTAACTCAAAACATCTGAATGGTCTGCTTCCAGGTATAAAACTTCTCTTTTAGGCTTGGACTCTTATTTGAGAGAATTCCGAGTTTCATAGATATTGTAGCAAGAGACTGAAAGTTGCAGAGAACCCTGATGGAATGATACTTGCTGGATGGGCTGAGGGCCAGCTATTGTTCTTACTGATTTCAGTAGAGAAGGGAGAAGTATTTGCTAACTATCCACGGAATCTCTGTCAATTAGTTTGGAATTTGAGGGATTTTCCTGATGTATGTTGTAGAGGTCATTTAATCTGGGGTGTGTGTGTGGGTGGATGGGTATGGGTGTGGGTGTAGGGGGGTGTATGTGGCAAGGGGTGCAGGTGAACATTTTTAATCCCACAGTGGAAGGTAGACTGGCTCAGAAGACCAGTTTAGATGGGACACATTTAAATCAACCACCTGGTAACCTCGTGGAGCAGCCATCTCCACTAGCCTCAGCTGGGTCCACACCAATGGTGATGCAGAAACAACTTAAGTCCTAATTTACAGAAAGGAGCTTGGGAATCAATGTCTCAAAATCCAGCCTAGGTTCCTAGTCCCAACTGTAGACCCATGATCTCTTAAAATCTCCGGCTGGTAGCTGCACTCTATGTTAATCAGTGTCCAGGTGCTACTTAGACCAGAAGCCACTGCCATGCAGTCTTCTAAGGAATCAAAATTTGTATACACACACAGAAAACAGGAAGCAGTTATCGCAACAAAATCCCATGCTTTATGGAGTTGTAAAATGGTAAAGCTGGGCTTCCCTGGTGACTCAGCGGTAAAGAATCTGCCTGCAATACAGGAGACCCAGGATCAATCCCTGTGTCGGGAAGATCCCCTGGAGGAGGAAATGGTAACCCACTCCAGTATTCTTGCCTGGAGAGTCCCATGGACAGAGGAGCTTGGCACGCCACAGTTCATAGGGTCGCAAAGATTTGGACATGACAGAAGGGACTGAGCACGCACACAAACACACACACACACACACACACACACACACACACATAGCAGCTGAGTGACCAGGTTTTGTGAAGTCCACAGGTTGCTGGAAAGGTGGAGAGAAGACATTGTAGGCCCTTACACCTGCTAGAACCTATGAGACAAGAAGCATCAAAAATGCAAAGAGTGAGGCAGACTGCACAAGTGAGAGATGGGTGAAGGTTCCATGGCAGGAAAGCACATGGATGCAACAGATCCCAAGCTTGACCTCAAGAGAGGAAGAGACTAGATGGCTAACATGTGGTTGAAGGGTACTCAACCTCTAAAAGATATCGGTATCTTACAGACTGGCAGAAATATGAATCAGACTTTCTGCTGCGTAGCTGCCTTTATGGACCTTACACACTCATTAGGGGGAAGAAAAGCAAAGTGTGATGAGCACAGAAAATGTACATAACAGAGGAGACAGCAGAGAAGCCAAGAAGTGACTCTATAGCTCAAACCAGAGCTGTGTCACCCTGAGGTCAAAGTTCAAATGTGAGTGAGAACACGGGAGTTCACAGGGATGGTGAGAGAGCAGGTAAAGGCTAGAGAAGCCGAGTTAAACTTAGGGAGTTTCGGAGGAAGGCACATTAAAAAAAAAAATACACAGGAAGGAGACTGGAGGGAGAAGTCTCCCTTCCAGGGAGAGAAGCAAGACTCTGGAACCAGCTTGCGCTGATCCCACAATTTGGCTGTGGATTAGGTCTCTGAGTTTCTACCATCTTACTGAAAACCATCTTCCAGCCACTGCAGCCCTTGCTTGGACTTTGGGTGGGCAGAGTGATGCTGTGTTCCCCAGGGGACAGACCCTTGCAGCTTTGTTGTGGTGGGGGGTGGGGGTGTGGTGGCGGGGAATGTCAGCCTGCCTCCGTGTGCATAGAGCCAGTTTCGGGGCTGGGAAGGACACCAAGCAGCCCACAGCCTGCATGCCAGCTTCCTTCATGAGTTCCAGTGACCAATTTATTTCTCTTTTATCTCTGGCTCTTACTTGGCAAGAGGGAGCCAAAATTTTAATTAACACAAGAGGTTAAGCAGTTGTTTGACCTGCTGGCTCTGCAGAGGCCTGGTGGAGGAGGGGGAGGAAGGCGAGGCATCTCTGCCTGCCTTTGTTTATAGGAAGCGCCTTCCCCTCGCTGAGTTGCAGTCCAGCTGCAGAAGGCTCAGGGTGTGATTATCAGACTGGCTGTAAATGGGAAAACACTGAGGCTTTGTTTGGGCTTGTGGGGAGTTTTTGGTAAATTTTTTTTTTTTGCTTTCAAACTCCTGTAAAAATATTTGGAGATGCAATGGTGTGGACTCTGCCTTTCTCACCTCAAGCCCACAGTTTGCCTCCCTTGGATATGTGTGCAGTGATGTTTATTTCCTTCCTCGGGGCACAGCAGTCTCTCAGTGGTCCTGGCCGCCCCAGTGGTCCCACTTCTTTGACTGTACACAGAGCAGGTGGTGTCTAAGGAGTCGCCACTCTGCCCGTAGACCATGTTTCCCCTCCCCTAAAAATGAGCTGGAGGTGGGAATGTTACTTCCTGGAAGCTCACAGAGATCCCTCTAAGCCAGCAGGACTTGTTTATTTGATTATTATTATTTTTGAAATTCTTTTTTTCATTGAAAAAGGGACACTGCTGACATTCAGAGGCTCCTTGATTGCTCCAAGTCAGCAGAGTTGAGCAGAGCGTGAACGGAGAGCTGCCTGAAGCCCAAGGCGCCTCGCCAGAGCCGGTGGGGGGGC
>SJYC01103020.1:0-20601 GCA_006408675.1 Madoqua kirkii
ATCTGCATATCCAGGAGTTGGTGATGGATAGGGAAGCCTGGCGTACTGCATGGGGTCCACAAAGAGTCAGACACATCTAAGTGACTGAACTGAACTAAACCAAGCTCACAGGACACCTTGAGGGGATGGCTGCCCTCAGGAGACACAGGCCTCCCTCCTAAGTATCCCAGGAAGCTTCCTCCACCACTCAGCCCCACCCAACCCTCTATTCTGAACCCAGGCCTGTGGCTCTGCACACACATGGGTCCCAGAGACTCTGGCTTCTGGGCTTCTTTGAAGACAAGGTGCCTACTTAGAGCAGATCATTTTAAAGGTACATTGCCTTAGAGAAACAATGATTTGAGTTTCCTCTGCTGCGGACCTAGCAAGGGCTACCCTCTCTGCTGGATGTGTTCCTGTGTCAGTAGCTTTGCCCAAGTTTTGTGTTGCTTCTCATCTATGATCAATTCAACAAATGTGTAATAAATGACTATCACCTGCAAGGTGCCAGGTGCTGATGTTATCCCTTGGTGTCTATGTCACCTTATAATTTTCAAAGTACTTCCCCAGGTGTGGTCTCGGTGGATGTCCCCTCTGTTGCTGAGCAGGAATTAATAGCCTCATTTTCAAATGAGCTGGTAGAGGCAGGTGATGGATGTCTGAAGTCCCGGGACCAGTAAGAGGTAGAGTGGGGATGTGACCCACACGTTTTGCCTGGGAGGACAGAGCATCCTCCACTACATCACAGTTGCATAGAGGTTGAAGCCTGAAGATCTGCTAAGAGATTCACTGTGATGGACCGTTGGAAACTGGAGAGGAAATTGGGAGATAGTAAAGTTGAAACATAGACCATGAACCAGAGCGGAGGGTCCAGCAAAGCCAGGTGGTCCCCCTAAGTGCCTGGAGCTGAGAGCAGCAGCTTAGAGTAGGGGGAAGAGCTGGCTTGGCTACTCGCTGACTGTGTGACTTGGGCCACTTACTAACCTCTCTGTGCCTCCATTTCCCATATATAAAATGGTAATAATAAAAATTCTCAATTCATATGGCTGTAACATTCAATGAATTGCTATTTGCACAGTCATAGAGCAGTGCTTGGGACTTCCCAAGTGGCACTAGTGGTTAAAAAAAAAAATCTACCTGCCAATGCAGGAGATGTAAGAAACGCAGGTTCGATTCCTGGGTTGGGAAGATCCTCTGCAGGAGGGCACAGCAGCCCACTCCAGAATTCTTGCCTGGAGAATCCCAGGGACAGAGGAGCCTGGTGGGTTATAGTCTATAGGGTTCACAAAGAGTTGAACACAACGAAAGTGGTTTAGCACATCATGGCAGTGCAATACTTGGTATACTGAAAATGCCAGATAAGTGCCGGCTAAATAAAAAAAGCTTTGCTCCCAAGCTGGGCTTGGCCACCGGCTGGCACTGAGGATATGAAGAGGATCACACCTTCTATCAAGCACTGGCCCAGAGGGCTGCAACTGAACACATACATGCAAGCAAATCAGCTAACATCATCATAAATGATCAGGAGACACTCTCGAATTGTCAGTATTTTCGGAAGCGAAAATTGTGCACATGCTTTGAGAATTAGAGAAAATATTTGAAATCATGGCTGTACTAGATAATCCAGGATGGTTGTTGATACCTACATACCTGAGCGTGTGACTGGCCTGGCTGAGGAAGGGCTGCCTTGTAGAATCTTGAAAGCTCATGATGGGAGAAATCTTAACAACTGACTAATCCTGACTCCTCATAGATGCAGCCCTCTCCTCCAGAGATCAGGAAACCGAGGTCCAGAGAGGGCAGTCATTTCACATGGAGTCACACAGTTAATTTGCCGGGGTCACCCAAAGTTTCGAATTGTTCTTTTTTCCTGTTCAAATTAAAAACCTAGTGTCCTGGTCTTTGGGAAATTGGCTAAGAGTGTGTGTTGTTCTGACTTGGTGCTTATTCTGGACCCAGCTCTGAGGGCTGTAATGGGTGATGGGGTGCCCCTGGAAGTTAGAGCTCTGTTTGTTCCTGGAGGACTGGTGACATATCCCAGAGTGAGAAGAGTTCTGGATCTTCCCATCCCCGTCCTGCTGCTCACAGGTACTACATACAATGACCCAGTAGACTCCCAGGAGATCTTAGCAAACCAGGCACAAATTTCAAAGGCATCCTGGGTGGCTTTAAAGCTTATGGGTAGGGCTTGGTCTCTAGCTGCGAGAGGGAAGGTGGAGATCCTCCACTGAGGGACAAGCAGTTCGAACTGAGTTCCTGAGCAGAAGGGAAAATGAGCTCGAAGATGAGGCTTGGAGAAGGAAGAAGGGCTGGGGAGAAATATGGTTTTTTGGTCAGTCAGTTCAGCCGCTCAGTCATGCCCGACTCTTTGCGACCCCATAGACTGCATCACGCCAGGCTTCCCTGTCCATCACCAACTCCTGGAGCTTGCTCAGACTCATGTCCTTGGAGTCAGTGATGCCATAAGCTTATAGGTTATTGCAAGATATTGAATAGTTTCCTGTGCGATACACTGCCAAAGGTCATCTGACATAATAGCTGATGAATTCAAGCCCAGTGAATTTCCTGAGGCCTCCAAACCCCACGGTGATAAACGTTTTCCCTATCATGGCCAGTCACAAACATCAAGAAACCTCACAAACCCACAAGAAAGAAAAAAGAGGAAGCGGTGCATCCTCGCAGGTAGGAATGGTATCAGACAGGAAGGCACGGGGCAGCATGTGTGGCTAGCTCTCTATTGAAAGGGAAAGACTTACTTGACCTGTCCTCAAACAAAGCTGTGAGTGTAAATATTTAGTCCCTGAAAAAACATATGCTCTATATGTTGTGTTTACCATAGCTTTGATTTACAAAATGCAGGCTTGTAAAGGCTCTTCTATCATGGAAGTGTCAGTTAGCACTAAGAAATCATTTGTTTTGTTACAGAAAAGTGGTAGATCCTTTGACTGATTTGCAAAGGCAGTCAAAAGACTGGCTAGCAACTACTTGTAAGTGGATCTAGGCAGTGTATTTATCAATGTAATAGCAAGAAGAAAGCTAGTTTCCCCTTGTCAAGCTATTTACAGTGAACTTAGGCAAGATCAGGGATTGAATCTGCTCCCAGCAGTTGTTCAAATTGAGGAGACTCTATTCACGTTCTTTGGAGAATAGCAAGTTTAAAAGCCAAGCAGTCCATCTTCATCCTATGCTACTCAACTCCTACTACAGCCAATGAAAAGAGAGCAGAGAGATGGACCGCTCTTTGAGAGGTAACTGCTGGGAGAATTTAATTCAGATGTGGATGTCTGGATCCCATTTCTACCAAATAGATTCAGAAAGCCTTATGAAATTGGTCTAATGAGGCAAGAGGACTTGGCAGTGGGCATCTACCCAACCTGCCTAATGACAGCATTTCTCATGACAGTTGACGAGAAAACCCAACCATGACATCAATAGGATTAGGATATTAACTTCATTTGTGTGTTCATAACTGTGAGACAATCAGAGTTTGAAAGGAAAGAAGATAATTCCTGGTTGAACTCATATAACTGAGAAAGATTGCCTCTTACAGAATCATTATTTAAATTGTCACAGTAAAAAATAACAACATGGGTTATTCATCATACTTGAATCCTTAGTTCTTTGAAATTTAGCAATCAGGATTTTCTATTAGCAAAAAAAATTTAATGACCTTTTAATTCTTGAAACTCTCAACATAGAAAATATGGTTTCCTTAGCAGTTAAGGATAGCAGGAATTAACATTTTGAAATAAGGGATATACAAAATTTTTATTCTTAAGCTGCAGAAAATAACCATATTTTAGTATTTTTTTTGTCAGGATGTTCCTTTTCAAAGGTTACTTACCCCTTGCCCCCTTTTTAAAGTTTTTGTAGGTTCAAAGAAAACTCTCTATAATTTGCAGTTTCTATGATTTCTCTTTGATGGTTAGCATAATACAGAGATCCTGATGATAACAAAAGATTACTTAATAGGGTCTTGCTGCTGCTAAGTCACTTCAGTCATGGCCGACTCTGCGCGACCCCATAGACAGGGGGTGCAGCCCACCAGGCTCCCCCGTCCCTGGGATTCTTCAGGCCAGAACACTGGAGTGGGTTGCCATTTCCTTCTCCAATGCATGAAAGTGAAAAATGAAAGTGAAGTCGCTTTTTTTGTAGGTTCAAAGAAAACTCTCTATAATTTGCAGTTTCTATGATTTCTCTTTGATGGTTAGCATAATACAGAGATCCTGATGATAACAAAAGATTACTTAATAGGGTCTTGCTGCTGCTAAGTCACTTCAGTCATGGCCGACTCTGCGCGACCCCATAGACAGGGGGTGCAGCCCACCAGGCTCCCCCGTCCCTGGGATTCTTCAGGCCAGAACACTGGAGTGGGTTGCCATTTCCTTCTCCAATGCATGAAAGTGAAAAATGAAAGTGAAGTCGCTCAGTCGTGTCTGACTCTTAGCGACCCCATGGACTGCAGCCCACCAGGCTCCTCTGTCCATGGAATTTGTCAAGCAAGAGTACTGGAGTGGGGTGCCATTGTTACTGGTAATTTAATCATTGCTTTAAAAACATGAATGTAACTAACTTGGTGAGGATTTTTCATTATCTCTGTTCTTCTATGGCAGTGACATAAGGCAAGCTGTACCACTTGGTCTGTAGTTACACAGCAGAAATCTCTTTTATGTTCCTTTTATAGAAAAGCAGCTCTTGAATCTTTGGAGCAGAGCCTTAAATTGTTCTTGTAGACTGGTTCAGAGAGACTGTTCCTTCTCGTGCCCTGTGGCTAATTACATTCAGTCAGGACAGAGCATTCACTGTAGTTTGAATGGTACAATAGGACATTTCCCATTTCATTAGTTGATTCTTTCATTGTTTCACCTAGCATTTATTTAGCATCTGTTAATTGCGGTATTGGAGAAAGCAATGGCACCCCACTCCAGCACTCTTGCCTGGAAAATCCCATGGATGGAAGAGCCTAGTAGGCTGCAGTCTACTATGTTGAAAATTATGAATAAGAATTTCCCTACTTCCCTGGTGGCTCAGACGGTTAAGCATCTGTCTACAATGTGGGAGACCCAGGTTTGATCTCTGGGAGACCTGGGTTCGATCCCTGGGTTGGGAAGATCCCCTGGAGAAGGAAGTGGCAATTCATTCCAGTACTATTGCCTGGAAAATCCCACGGACAGAGGAGCCTGGTAGGCTACAGTCCAAGGGGTTGCAAAGAGTCGGACACAACTGAGCGACTTCACTTTCACTTTCTTTCTACTTTCAAACAGTTTACAGAAGAATGGAAGAAAAAATGTAAATCTGTTTTCTCCATCTCTATCTCTTTCATCCCCACTCCAACTTCCCTGGTGGCTCAGATGGTAAAGCGTCTGCCTACTAAGCAGGAGACCTGGGTTCAGTCCCTGGGTTGGGAAGATTCCCTGGAGAAGGAAATGGCAACCCACTCTAGTACTCTTGCCTGGAAAATCCCATGAATGGAGGAGCCTGTTAGGCTACAGTCCATGGGGTCGCAAAGAATCGGACACGACTATGCGAATTTCACTTTACTTCATATAGCTATAAAACTTTAAAATAATGAAAAGCTTATCCTGAGAGTTTGGGCAATGGAATGATACTTTTGACATCTGGACAATGTTTTATTTTATTTCAGGTGAAAGGTGTGTTTCATTTTTTTGTGGGGGTTTTGCATTGTTTTTTGGTAATATATGTATCACCGTAACATTTTTTCCAAGTCAGCATACAATCTATACTTATTTACTAAATACTTTTCTTTGACTGACCTCAGCTTTTTAAAATTAAATTCATTAGGAAGAAGAAGTCATTGTCTAAACTGTCACAAATAGCCTATATCATGAATAAAATATAATAACAAATATAAATGTAAAACTATTCATATATTAGTCTGTGTATCACTCACATCATTTTAGATTTCGCATATGTTATGAATTCTACCCTTTAGAAAGTACTGGTTTGGTGTGTGGTGCTGATAAAGACGAGCATTGTGGATTTGCCCTCCATGAGAATAGGTATATTGATTTTTTTCTTGCCGACCAGCAGTTCCTAGAACAATGCCTAGTACATATTAAATAATAAAAATATTTGCTAAATAAATTAAATAAATGAATAAGGGTCAATAAATGAACTTCTCAAAGTTCATGTATCTCCCATGTATCATAATCATCATATTTTATCATGATTGCTTGCCTAATATCCCTTGTCATCACTAGACTGGTAAAAAACTTTGTTTTGTTCATCTCTGTTATAATCTCAGTGCCTTGAAAAATATATGTTACATAGTAGGTACTCAAAAATTCATTGAATAAAGGGATAATGGAAAAAAAAAAAAACCTTATGGGTGAATCTTCAGTTCAGTTCAGTTCAGTTCAGTTCAGTCGATCAGTCATGTCCAACTCTTTGTGACCCCATGAATCACAGCATGCCAGGCCTCCCTGTCCATCACCAACTCCCAGAGTTCACTCAAACTCACATCCATCAAGTTGGTGATGCCATCCAGCCATCTCATCTTCTGTTGTCCCCTTCTCCTCCTGCCCCCAATCCCTCCCAGCATCAGAGTCTTTTCCAGTGAGTCAACTCTTCCCATGAGGTGGCCAAAGTACTGAAGTTTCAGCTTTAGCATCATTCCTTCCAAAGAAATCCCAGGGCTGATCTCCTTCAGAATGGACTGGTTGGATCTCCTTGCAGTCCAAGGGACTTGCAAGAGTCTTCTCCAACACCACAGTTCAAAAGCATCAATTCTTCCGTGCTCAGCTTTCTTCACAGTTTAACTCTCACATCCATACATGACCTCTGGAAAAACCATAGCCTAGATGGACCTTTGTTGGCAAAGTAATGTCTCTGCTTTTAAATATGCTGTCTAGGTTGGTCATAACTTTCCTTCCAAGGAGTAAGCATCTTTTAATTTCATGGCTGCAGTCACCATCTGCAGTGATTTTGGAGCTCCTCAAAATAAAGTCTGACACTGTTTCCACTGTTTCCCTATCTATTTCCCATGAAGTGATGGGACCAGATGCCATGATCTTCATTTTCTGAATGTTGAGCTTTAAGCCAACTTTTTCACTCTCCTCTTTCACTTTCATCAAGAAGCTTTTTAGTTCCTCTTCACTTTCTGCCATAAGGGTGCTGTCATCTGCATATCTGAGGTTATTGATATTTCTCCCTGCAATCTTGATTCCAGCTTATGCTTCTTCCAGCCCAGCGTTTCTCATGATATATTCTGCATATAGGTTGAATAAGCAGGGTGACAATATACAGCCTTAATGTACTCCTTTTCCTATTTGGAACCAGTCTGTTGTTCCATGTCCACTTCTAACTGTTGCTTCCTGACCTGCATATAGGTTTCTCAAGAGGCATGTCAGGTGGTCTGGTATTCCCATCTCTTTCAGAATTTTCCACAGTTTATTGTGATCCACAGTCAAAGGTTTTGGCATAGTCAATAAAGCAGAAATAGATGTTTTTCTGGAACTCTCTTGCTTTTTTGATGATCCAGCAGATATTGACAATTTGATCTCTGGTTCCTCTGCCTTTTCTAAAACCAGCTTGAACATCTGGAAGTTCACAGTTCACGAACCTTACAGACACCCAACTCCTTGGGCCAAATGGTTAAAGACAGGGATGATGTATAACCTACTATTTTTTTTTCCTTTGTCAGAGACATCCTCTACCAAATACACACACACATTTGTTTTTAAAATGGTGGCAAGAGAGGTGAATGAGGGCCATGTGGTTGAGCAACTCCTGGGGGCAAGATGCATGTTCCATAATCTAAGTGGAATCAAAGAGCCAATGATAACAAGTGCTAATGTGAATCTTCATCATAAGCCAAATACTCTGTTATCCCCACTTTATAGAAGAGGCTCAGAGTATTAAACAACTTGCCCATGATTACATTAGAAAGGAACTGAGCAGAGCCCCCAGGTCTGGCCATGACGTTGATCTCTATGCCATATTCCCTCTCCAGTCACAGGGCAGTAAACAGGCTGCACAAAATCTGCAGTGAACTTTCAGAGAAGAAAGAGACAGATAATTCACATCAGTGCAGACTGAAGTGTTAATAGCAGAAGCTATACAAAGCGAATGAAAGGGAAAGGAAGGCCCAGTTAGAATCCAGATGGAGAGGAAGCATGATGTCAAAGTAAACTGGAAAAAGTGAAGACAACAGAGGGATCCTTAGGAAGAAGGTGAGAGGAAAAGAAAAGTGCAGGAGGAATGTCCTCTGCAGCCCAAACCTGCTTCACGAAATACCTTGGGCTTGAGTGTTTCTCTTCCTAAGTTAGAGCTGGCTGCAGCCGACTATTTCCATAGTATGTAAACTGAAATGTTCTTTGCTTTATGGATGTAATAAAATGCATGTGATTAAAGGCAACGGTGACACTTGAGTTCTGGTGGATGAAACTGGGATGCTGGGCTTTATCTGAGCAAGGTATTTTTTAATCAGGGAAAAGAAATCCATTTCTCATTCTTGTATTGTGAGGAGGGCAAAAGAGTGGATGGACGATAAGAGTTTTTAAAGAGTCAAGATTTTAAAATGAGATGCTGAAGGCGTTCTGTCCAGAGTGAGAAGCAGAAATGGAGAGGAATAATGGCTCAAAATATGAAAGCAGGAGATGCAGGGAGTGATTGTCTCTTGAAGGAAACAAATGTGGGGCCTAAAGTAAGCATGTGTAAGAAGGAGAGGAAAGAAATCTTGAGCAGGCTAAAATGAGAATATTTCCCAAAAGGATTAGGGTAGCAATTTTTTTTTCTTTCCTCTAGCAAAGTAAAGTCCTGGCAGAAGGAAATGTGAGGAATTTGGGGGTTCAAGGTGAGATAAGGCCAAAGGTCTACTGTGGGAAGAAAAGAAAAGAATAGAAAATTTCAAGAGACTTTGAAATTAGTGTCTTTAGATGAAGGGATTGGTGAGATCTAGTAACTAAGCTGTAGGAGAAGAGCCACTTTTACTAAGAAAAATGCAGCTCAGATCTGCAAACATTGATAGTCAAGAACCATGCTGGGCTAGAGGGCTCAGAGTTACAGAAGGGAGTGGTCACGGATGATGCTACAAAATGAGTATGATAAACACCTTCTATTTCCATTAAGGGTTTTATACCCTAGTGAGGGACAGTGTTATCAACACCTCCCTCCATTACATGATGCAGGGCGGAGTAAAGATAAAATGCAGTCACTAAAATAGGAGCTTGAACCTTTAGAAGAGTGATGAGATTGTAACTTTTCCTGTGCCATAGAGTAGGACCTTGTTGTTTATCTATTTGATACATAGTGGTGTGTATCCGTTAATCCTAAATAGCTAATTTATCCCACCCTCTCCCTTTGGTGGCTCAGATGATAAAGGGTCTGTCTATTGGGAAGAAAAGAAAAGAATAGAAAATTTCAAGAGACTTTGAAATTAGTGTCTTTAGATGAAGGGATTGGTGAGATCTAGTAACTAAGCTGTAGGAGAAGAGCCACTTTTACTAAGAAAAATGCAGCTCAGATCTGCAAACATTGATAGTCAAGAACCATGCTGGGCTAGAGGGCTCAGAGTTACAGAAGGGAGTGGTCACGGATGATGCTACAAAATGAGTATGATAAACACCTTCTATTTCCATTAAGGGTTTTATACCCTAGTGAGGGACAGTGTTATCAACACCTCCCTCCATTACATGATGCAGGGCGGAGTAAAGATAAAATGCAGTCACTAAAATAGGAGCTTGAACCTTTAGAAGAGTGATGAGATTGTAACTTTTCCTGTGCCATAGAGTAGGACCTTGTTGTTTATCTATTTGATACATAGTGGTGTGTATCCGTTAATCCTAAATAGCTAATTTATCCCACCCTCTCCCTTTGGTGGCTCAGATGATAAAGGGTCTGTCTATAATGCGGGAGACCCAGATACAATCCCTGGGTTGGGAAGATCCCTTGGAGAAGGAAATGGCACCCCACTCCAGTACTATTGCCTGGAAAATCTCATGGATGGAGGAGCCTGGTAGGCTGCAGTCTATGGGGTCTCAAAGAGCTGGACACAACTGAGTGACTTCACGTTCCCCCTTTGGTAGTCTTAAGTTTGTTTTCTATCTCTATGAATCTGTTTTTGTTTTGTAAATAAGGTCATCTGCTACTACTACTACTAATAAGTCCCTTCAGGTGTATCCGACTCTGTGCGACCCCATAGATGGCAGCCCACCAGGCTCCGCCATCCCTGGGATTCTCCAGGCAAGAATACTGGAGTGGATTGTCATTTCCTTCTCCAATGCATGAAAGTGAAAAGTCAAAGTGAAGTCGCTTAGTCGTCTCCGACTCTCAGCGACACTATGGACTGCAGCCCACCAGGCTCCTCCATCCATGGGATTTTCCAGGCAAGAGTACTGGAGTGGGGTGCCAGTGCCTTCTCCAAGTTCAGCTGCATCACCTTTTAAAATTCCACATATAAGTGATATCATATGATATATTTGTCTTTCTCTACTTTATTCATTTTTCCTTGACTGAACATCCACAATGGGCTAGGCACTTAGTCTATTATTGGGGACACAAATATTAAACTTCAAGACCTGCACATTGTTTACAGTCTATGAGGCAAATAAACTGATATTGAACTATGTATGGCTATGACAGAAGTAATGGAGGGAACTTTAGGAACACAGAGAAGGGGTATCTGCCTGCAGTGCAGGAGACTCGGGATCAATCCCTGGGTTGGGAAGACCCCTCTGGAGAAGGAAATGGCAAACCATTCCAGTATCCTTGCCTAGAAAATCTCATGGACAGATGGAGCCTGGCGGGCTGCAATCCATGGGGTTGCAAAGAGTCGGGCATGACTGAGCAACTAACACTAACTAACATTTCAAAAAAAGCCTTCCTGAAGTAAATAGATTTGAACTGAGGTTTAAAAGGTAAGTAGCACCCAGGTGTTAAAAGGGAAGATAGGGCTAGGAGAGGGTTAGGAGGATGGGAAAGCATGTACAATCACACAGAGGCATGGAATGGTATACATCAGAAGAGGAAGAGCAAATATTTAGGCCAAACATGGAAAACAGTTGCTGTATATTGGGCCAGGCAATGTATTAGTAAACTGACATGCGTTACTGCATATGATCCTTGGAATGTACATAGTGTGGGCTACAGAGACTGTGGCCAAAGCTCAGATGAAGATTTCCATATCAAGGAGTTTGGAATTTCAGTGTGAAGTACTGTAACTCATTTTAGAATATTCAGGCAACAGTGTGGAGAATGAATAGGAGGCGCACAATTTAGGAGGCAGACAAACTAAGTAGGCAATAGGGGAATGGTAATGGCAAAGGGGAAAGACAAAGCACGAATGGGATCAATCAGCATGAATGGTGATTGATCAGCCATGATGAGGGAGAAAGGAGCCTAGGAGGAGTCCGGGTTTCTGAACTGATTACTGTGGTTGATAGTGGTGTAACTCACAAAGCTAGAGAAGGAAGTAAGCACGTTTGGGGGGGTGGTGTGGGGTAAGGCAGGCTGGAAATGAGAGACAATGGGTTCTGCTCCATTCCTGTTGAGGAGGAATTGTCTGAGAGTGATTTCTAGTAAACAGTTGGAGATACAATACTAGACCTAAGATGAGAAGCCTTGGCAGAAGGTCTAGAACTGGGAGTCATCCTCCTACATTGGTTATTGAAGCCAAGAGGATGAATCAGGTCGCTCAGCATCATGCGAAAGAAGAGAGCCAAAGACAAAATGTTGGGCAACTGTCACCTTGCAGAAATGGGCAGGGGAAGAGGTGACTTTGAAGGAGACCAAGAAGAAGTGATGTGAGAGGTAGGAGGTAAATCAGGAAACAGCAATGCCTAGAAGAGGAAAGAAATTTAATAAGTAAGAGTGGTCAGCATTGCCTGGAATAGGCAAAAAAATCAGAGACAAGCAAGAGATAAGACTGAGTCAGGACTTGTGGGACTTTAGCTATCAGCAGCAAAGTAATAACACTTTCATGTATTGTGAATACTGTGCATGAGCGAAAATCAAATTGAGAAAGAAAAGGAAGGTGTGATATCGTGATTTAATAAGAAATATGCATTTGGTCTTTATCTCCATTTCTCACAGAGTTCCTAAAACTCTAAATTTCTTAAGTAGCAAGAGCAATAAAGGTGTCTTGAGAGTCATAACAAGTCCTTTTTGACCACACCAGAGTTTATGTAAAAGTGACTTTTGGAAAACATCTATAGATGGATATTTGTTGCCAGAGGAAACAACCATACAACTGAGGGCTGTAACTTTTAGTCCCATCCCCCCAAACTTCTGGGTAGAGGAGAGGGGCTTGAGGTTGAATCAATCTCCAGCGGTTAATGATATAAACAGTCACGCTACATAATGAAGATTCTATAAAAACCCAAAGGACGGAGTCTAAGGAACATTCTCAAACCAGAATGCTTCCATGTGTCTCTGTGCCAGGCCCCAAACTCCACAAAGATACAAGCTCCTTTACCCTGTGTGTCTCTTTGTCTAGCTATTAATTAGTATGCCTAATAATGAACCAGTAATCTAGTGAGTAAACTGGTTTCCTGAGCTCTGTGAGCTGGTCTAGCATATTAATCAAACTCAAGGAGGGGCTCTGGGAACCTCTGATTCATTACCAATCCATCCAAAGCACAGATGAAAGCCTAGATTCATGCTTGGCATCTGAGGTGGTAGGGCAGTCTTACAGGACTGAGCCTTTAACTTGTAGAATCTGATGCTATCTCCAGGCAGATAGTTTCAAAACTGAGTTGGATTGTAGTCATCCAGCTGGTGTCAGAGAAGTGTTTGGTGGTATGGGGGAAAACCCACACATTGGAACTGGTGATCAGAATCTTAAGAGGCAAGTTGAAGAGTTTAGGAAAACAGTCACTGTGGGAAAGGCAAAGGACAAATACTGTAAAGACAAGATGATACACTAAAGAAGTTGTTATAAAATACCAAATGGTACCATCAAGATTTTCATATTCTCTTCCGGAGGGATGTAGTGGGTAGGAAGGAAATGGAGGTAAAATCAGGGCAAGTGTAACCATCTCACTGCAGAAATGACACACAAGTATGACTGGTGGGAATTTTGGAAGCTAATGCTTAAAAAAAGAATGCTCTTTAGCTAATGGAAATGAAAATGGGCGAAGACTGCAATAAAACTTGCAGGTGTTTCTAATGAATATTTTACAATATGTATAATATCAGCTCAGAAAAAAATTTGGGTGTAAGTAGTTTTTAAAAATAGATAATTGCTGCTAAAATCACAAAAGAGAGACAAATAACAACATACTTCCTGAAGATGTTACAAAACACTCATCTGTGAAATATGCACACGCATACACACACATAGAACCTGAATCAGATGACACTCTAGATCTAATTTCAGTTTACAGGAAATAAAGGGGCAGAGGAGAATCTTACGCAATAGCGTGGAAATAAAGTTGGCAAAGTCTAGACAGTGGAAGACTATGCAGGATAAGAAACCTGGTAGATTTAGCAAATAAATTGGAAAGAGTCAAGAAAAGAGGGGGGAAGCTGTATATTACAAGACTTGAGACACATCAATCAAATGCAATGGGTGGAACTTTTTGGCTCCTGATTTAAACAAAGCAACTATAAAGACAATGAAAAAAAACCAACTGGGGGAATTTTTGAATACTAATTGGATATGTTATGACATTTAAGGAATTATTTCAAATATTTTATGTGTAATTTTTTAAAAATCCCTATCATTTAGAGATATATACTGAAATACTTATGAATGAAATGGTATAAAGTCTGTAATTTGCTTCAAAATAATCTAGTAGCCCCAGGACCTTGTCCCATCCACTGGTGAGCTGCATAAGATAGCCACTGCATAAGCCAGGGCCTGGCAGCCAACTGATTTGGGAACCACCCTGGCCTACCAGCCTGCCTACAACAGTGAGTCCTGCCACAGCAGAAGGGCCATGAAGCCTGTATAGGAGCCATTAAAACATATAGATCTGGTGGCCAGAGAGAAGGTTCTGCTGGACCCCAAAGGACCTCTATATAAGGTCACTTCCCTAAGACTGGGAAACGTAACCCACTTACCTAATACATAGATATAAACAGAGAAATTTGGACAAAATGAGGAAACTTAGGAATAAATTCAAAGCAAAGGAAAAAGTCAAAACCCCACAAGAAGAACCAAGCAGAAATAAGCAACCTGTCCAATAAAGAGCTTGATGTAATGATCATAAAGATGCTCAGTGAACTTAGGAGAAAGGTGGATGAATTCAATGAGAATTAGCAGATGGTTAGAAAATATAAAAAATAACCAAATGAAGCTGGAAATATAATCACTGAGATAGAAGCAATCAATAGTAGTAGATTAGATGATACAGAGGAATGAATTTATGAACTGGAAGTCAAAGTAGTAGAAAGCGAACAGAAAAAAGAAAAAATAATTTTAAACAATGAAGGTAGTTTAAGAGACCTCTGGGACAACATCAGCTTAATATTCACATTTTAAGGGTCCCAGAAAGGGAAGAGAGAAAGGAACAACTTATTTGAAGAAATGATAGTTGAAAACTTTCCTAGTATGAAGAAGGAAACAGACATTCAGGTCTAGGAATCACAGGGAGTCCCAATCAAGATGAAGTCAAAGAGGCTCACACTAAGACATGTTATAATTAAAATGATAAAAATTAAAAGATTGAGAAAAAAATCTTAAAAGAAAGAAGTGATAAATGATAGTTATGCACAAGGGAGGTCCCATAAGACTATCAGCTGACTTTTCAGCAGAAAGGAAAAGTCTACAACCAGGAACACTCTGCTTGGCAAGGCTATCATTTAAATTGGATTAAAACTCTGTAAAGAGTTTACAGATAAGCAAAAGCTAAGAGTTCAGTACCACTAAAATGGGCTTATAAGAATTGTTAAAAGGACTTCTATAAGTGAAAAAGAAATGACTGCAATTAGAAATATGAAAATTATGAAGTAAAACACCTCATTGCTAAAGGCAAACCTACAATAATGGCAGTAGGTCAACCACTTATAAAGTTAGTAGGAAGGTTAAAAGACAAGAGTAGTAAAATCATCTATACCCACAATATATAGTCAAACACACAAAACAGGAGATTAAAATATAATGTCAAAGCCATTAGATGTGGGAAGGAGAGTAATGCATTCTAACAATCCTGCTATTCATGGTATAGAATAGAATGTATTCTAGTCACAGAAAGTATATATATACATACAGAATGTTAGATATGAATCTCATGGTAACCACAACCATAATTCTATAATAGATACACACACAAAGAGGAGATTCAAACATAACACTAAAAAGAGTCATTTAATCACAAGGAAAGAGAACAAAATAAGAAAGTACATTAGTATATTGTCAACACAAGTATATTATCAACAATTACTTGAAATGTAAATGAACTAAATGCTTCAATCAAAAGACATAAAATTGCTGAATGGATGACAAAAGAAGACCCCCATATGTGCTACCTACAAGAGATTCACTTTAGATCTAAAGACATGCACAGACAGAAAGGGAGGAGATGGAAAAAAAGTATGTCTTGCATGAAAATGAAAAGAAATCTGAGGTAGCAGTACTTATATCAGACAAAATAGAGCTTAAAATAAAGACTTAAAAACACAAGATGAAGCAGGACATTACCTAATGATAAATGGATCAATCCAACAAGATATATTCCAGTTATAAAATCCAGCAGAAAAATGTATCCCAGTTATAAAAAAAATAATATACAATATAGTAAATATAGCAAATAATATTGTAATAACTTTGTATGGTGACATAGTAACTAGACCTATTGTAGTGATCATTTGTAATGTCTAAAAATATCAAATCACCATGTTGTGTACCTGAAACTGATACAATATTGTAAATCAATTATACTTCAATTTTAAAAAGAGAAAGAAAAAACTCATAAAATTATGAGGTTATCCAGAAAATATGTAAGGTTTTAAACTTTATTCTCCTTTTTATACCATTAGTTTTAATAGTGCACTTTAAATCCAATTGAATGAAAAAAAATAATAATCCATTGAGGGTAGAAGAGAAATGTGTGTGAATATTATAGACGAAATAGGATTCAGTCTGAGTTGATAACTGTTGAAACTGGATATTGGGTTAGCAAGGATTCAGGATTCCACTTTATCTGTTTTGTGTATGTTTGAAAAGGGCCAGAGTGAAAGGTTAAACAAATCAAACAATAAATGTGAACATGCCCACTGATGGCCTTTCAGAACTGTGAAAGGATTCTAATAAGCTTCAGTTCAGTTCAGTCGTTCAGTCGTGTCCAGCTCTTTGCGACCCCATGAATCGCAGCACACCAGGCCTCCCTGTCCATCACCAACTCCCAGAGTTCGCTCAGACTCGTGTCCATCGAGTCAGTGATGCCATCCAGCCATCTCATCCTCAGTTGTCCCCTTCTTCTCTTGCCCCCAATCCCTCCCAGCATCAGAGTCTTTTCCAGTGAGTCAGCTCTTCACATGAAGTGGCCAAAGTAATAAGCTTAAAGTATTAATATTTCAAATTTTCTAGTATTTCCTTTTGCTGCTGAGTGTCTCCTAGCTTTAAATGTTCCTAATTAAAGAGCTTCCATTAATTCTTAAAGGTTAAAGACTGCTGTTTGCCACTGTCACACAATGAAATATGCAAGATGTGTGCATGAGTTTAATGCAGTTTTTCGGGATATTGTTTTTTTGTTTTTTTTTTTTAATCTTTCCAGTATGTCAACACCCAGGCTTCTGAGTAGCAACACAGGAGAAGCCAGAGATATAGATCAAATTGACCCTGTCACGAAAGGTGAATTTCAGCTTTCTGCATTTCAGCAGGGTCTCAGTCAAGAAGACAGCCCTGAAAAAGGGGGCCTGCTCTTGACTCCATGAATTTAGAATGTGAGTTTCTTGAGGATAGGATGCAGTTTCTAAGTATGCAGATTGGGATCACCAACTAGATTCTCAAAAAATACTGAAAGCAATACGACTTCAGGAAGGAAAGGCAAGAGGACAGACCCATGTTATAACAAAGAAAAATGGCTCCAAGATGAGAAGCTAGGTCTCCACAAGTGATGCAATGATTTGTCACCAAGAGTTCAGCGGCTTGCCTGTTGCTCTCGGTTCTGCCTCCTGCTATTTGAGGTCCCCAGGTGTGGCCGGTGGCCAGAAGGAAGCCAGGTTGCTGCTAAGGGAAGGTGAGAGTCATGGCGGGAAGCTAGGCATGCTTTCTATAGTGTCATCCATTTTGGTTGATCACATTTTTTCCATTAGAGTTTAGGATTCCTGGAGAAAAGAGAAGAATTAATCCTTCACACTCATTTTAGAGGGGGCTTCCCTGATGGTTCAGATGGTGAAGCGTCTGCCTACAATGCGGGAGACCCAGGTTCATGGCCCAGAGTACGCTTCTGGGTGTACCGTTCGCCTAAGAATCCTATGGATCCCTGGGGGAAGCAGTAATGGAGTAAAGGAGACTTGAAGATAAGCAGAAGGGCTGGATGCTTGTACCGATAGTTGGACATATTGAGGTATATAGGGAATGGACAGAGTAGCATCTTGCCTAGCTCATAGACAGGAGTGACGGCTTATCCTGAGCAGAAGATGGGAGATGTGCCAAGAGGCATCAAGCTGATTGTTAAAATAAGTTTAGCTTAAAAACAGGAATTTCACATTCTGTAGAGAGCCCCAAATGTCCAAGGGAACTTTTGCCGAGTCCCTGTGGAAATAGTGATTTGTGAGAGAACAGATGCCCTATAAGCTTCCCTGGTGGTCCATTATCAACACAGTGAGACATAAGGAGAGTGAAACTTGCCTTTGAGGAGCCTCGAGAGAGTTGTAAAACGGAAGAGTGAACTCCTGACCTGTCCATCTTCCTTCCTTTCCTTCCTTCCTCTCGTCCCCTTCCTCTGTTCTCCATCTTGGTGAAACAGCAGCAGGTACAGTAAAGAGAAGCAATCCTGAGCCCTCCATGAGGGAGGAAAGATCCTCGCAGAAATAAAAGAATGGAGTGACACCGAGCTAGCTAGTGGGCTGACTCCAGCATCGCGTCAAAGTGACAGCAGCTGTGGCCATGAAGTGCAGCCACCAGGAGGTAGAGGGGGAATAACAGGGAAATGAAACCCCACCCAGACCACCCTGTGTCCTTAAGGAAGCCAAACACTTAGGAGAGCCGAGTTCTTGTTCTTTTAAAGATGTTTGGTTTTGCTGTGGACTAATTTAAAAGTCTTTATTGAATTTGTTACAGTATTGTTTCTGTTTCATGTTTTGGTTTTTTCTCTAGGAGGCATGTGGGAATCTTAGCTCTCTAACCAGGGATGGAATCCACACCACCTGTGGGGAAGGGGAAATGTTAACCACTGGATCACCAGGAAGAGACCCCAGGGGCACCTTGTTCTAAAAATCCCTTGTGGAAGAGGAAACAAGAACTGTTGACTGTTGCTATTGACTGTTACCTATTTTCTTTGAATGTCCTTTCACAGGCTGAGTAGTCAAGGGGTCTTAGGGTACACTTTAGTGACTAATACTTTGACACAAGACTATGATGTTGATCCTATGCAGAAGTTAGACGGTTCGCAGTTCCTTCTAGGTACTTCGTGTGTAATCAGCTGCACGGTGATTTGGAGCATAGCTTCTGAGTTGGAAACACTGCACTTTTCATGGGAACAGTTGGTGCCTTTTTTAAGTTTCTTATTTTTAAAGTTTTTGGTCATGCCATGTGGCATGTAGGATCTTAGTTCCCTGACCAGTGATGGAACCAAGCACCTCCTGCAGTGAAAGCATGGAGTCTTAACCAGTGGACCACCAGGGAAGTCCCTGGGAACACTTTTTTCATTTTTTTTTTAATTCAATAAAAGGAAAAAAAAAAGCACTAGAGTAAGGAAGTTTTTAAAAATAGCAAAGTAACCAAGAAACACCCTGAAGTGATGCAAATTTGCAAGAGAGAATCTGAGAAACTATGACCCTAACTACAATTTAGCTTTTCTAAAAAGATACTGTCTGCAGAAATACAGGCAGGACTTCTATTCCTTCGCTCTCTCCATGTGGAACTTGTTCACCTCCAGCTCTGTACATCACACTGTTCTCAGCTGTTTCTTCCTTGCCATATGAAGCTGCCAGGGTTGTGTGAATCCTGGAGTTCCTAACTTTCCTCTAGCTCCTCCACATAATCAACTGGAGCTTCCTTCTCTGATCCTTCAAAATGTGGGCATTTTCCCCATCTCAAGAGCTTTCTCTTTAGTTTCTATTAAGGATATAGTGATGACTGGAATCACAAAGGTATTTTGTTTAAGAGTTTTGTCAAGACTTCTTGATCCTAAGATGTGTGAACTAAGATGCATTGCTAAAGTTTTGATTCCCCCCTCCCCCCTTTCTCTCTTTGGTTTAATTAATAACTGGTTTTTAAAATATGTTTATAAGGTCTTTTCACCATAACTTGCTGAAAGTTTAAAAACAGGGGATGTATTAGGGAAAAAAATATGTCTCTGGCTTTTGAAACCATCTATTACAAGACATCTCCTGTCTATCAGAATATAATGTCAAATGCATGGGAGAACTAAGCTTGTATATAGAGCACATGAAGCTATCAGCCAGCCGGATGATAGCTGGGAGGATGGATTTTGAAACATTCCTTATCATTTTTTTCTTGAACTCAGAGATAAGATCATTCAGTTACTTTAAAAAATATGGGCTGAGATTATGGCAGCTTTGGAAGGCTTTATTTTGGACTTTTAGCCACCTGACCTTGGCTTACTCTATTCATTCAGACTAGTCTTAAGGATTTTGTGGGCACTTTAGGCAACCTCAGGACTTTACTGCACAGCTCAGTGTGGACTGCTTGATCCATTTGAGGTAAGTTGGTATAAAACATAGATTCCATAGCTGCTCCATGGTCATTCAAAGCTTTAGGCCAGATCTCAGATGAATATGTACCACATAGTCATGACTACATCTCATAGCTGCCCATTGCAACGGTCCTGTATAGGTCACATAAACTTTTGGTGTACAGCATTATTTGATCTCATTGTCTGACCAAAATGTAGGCATGCACTGAAGGCTAGTATGATGCTTTTCTACCCCTGGGGAAACAACTGCAGAGAGGAAAAGGAAGGAATCTGTCAGAGAGACTCTTCAAAGTCTAGTTTTGCTCCCTCTTAGGTCTGTGATCCTGAGAAGGTTACTCTGAGCAAGAAACCTACCTGCCATGAGGAATACATGAGATAGTGCAGGTAACACGCCTGGTTCATAGTAGGCATGCTCATCTACTTCAACTATTGTTGACATCATTATGACAAATAAGACTTACTTGGCTTTATATATGCAGGTCAGGAAGCAACAGTTAGAACTGAACATGAACAACAGACTGGTTCCAAATAGGAAAAGGAGTATGTCAAGGCTGTATATTGTCACCCTGCTTATTTAACTTCTATGCAGAGAACATCATGAGAAACGCTGGACTGGAAGAAGCACAAGCTGGAATCAAGATTGCTGGGAAAAATATCAATAACCTCAGATATGCAGATGACAGTACCCTTATGGCAGAAAGTGAAGAGGAGCTAAAAAGCCTCTCGCTGAAAGTGAAAGAAGAGAGTGAAAAAGTTGGCTTAAAGCTCAACATTCAGAAAACGAAGATCATGGCACCTGGTCCCATCACTTCATGGGAAATAGATGGGGAAACAGTGA
>SJYC01103021.1:0-35904 GCA_006408675.1 Madoqua kirkii
AATAACCTCAGATATGCAGGTGACACCACCCTTATGACAGAAAGTTAAGAGGAACTAAGAAGCCTGTTGATGAAAGTGAAAGAGAAAGTGAAAAAGTTGGCTTAAATTTCAACATTCAGAAAACAAAGATCATGGCATCCGGTCCCATCACTTCATGGGAAATAGATGGGGAAACAGTGGAAACAGTGTCAGATTTTATTTTTTTGGGCTCCCAAATCACTGCAGATGGTGACTGTAGCGCTGAAATTAGAAGATGCTTACTCCTTGGAAGGAAAGTTATGACCAACCTAGATAGCATATTCAAAAGCAGAGACATTACTTTGCTGACTAAGGTCCAGCTAGTCAAGGCTATGGATTTTCCTGTGGTCATGTATGGTTGTGAGAGTTGGACTGTGAAGAAGTCTGAGTGCCGAAGAATTGATGCTTTTGAACTGCGGTGTTGGAGAAGACTCTTGAGAGTCCCTTGGACTGCAAGGAGATCCAACCAGTCCATTCTGAAGGAGATCAACCCTGGGATTTCTTTGGAAGGAATGATGCTGAAGTTGAAACTTCAGTACTTTGGCCACCTCATGCAAAGAGTTGACTCATTGGAAAAGACTGTGATGCTGGGAAGGATTGGGGGCAGAAGGAGAAGGGGATGACTGTGGATGAGATAGCTGGATGGCATCACATACTCAATGAATGTGAGTCTGAGTGAACTCTGGGAGTTGGTGATGGACAGGGAGGCCTGGCGTGCTGTGATTCATGGGGTCACAAAGAGTTGGATATGACTAAAGGGCTGAACTGAACTGAATCAGTGAGTATAGTAAAGTTGCAGGACATAAAAACAACACACAGAAATCCCTTTCATTCCTATATACCAATAATGAGAAAATAGAAAGAGAAATTAAGGAAACAATTCCATTCACCATTGCAATGAAAAGAGTAAAATACTTAGGTAAATATCCTCTAAAGAAACAAAAGACCTATATATAGAAAACTATAAAACACTGATGAAAGAGATCAAGAGGACACTGATATATGGAGAAATATATTGTGTTCAGAAATTAAGGAATCTATTCCATTCACCATTGCAATGAAAAGAATAAAATGCTTAGGTATATATCTATCTAAAGAAACAAAAGACCTATATATAGAAAACTATAAAACACTGTTGAAATAAATGAAAGAGGACACTGATATATGGAGAAATATACCATGTTCATGGATGAGAAGAATCAATATAGTGAAAATGAGCATAGTCCCTTTAAACCTTATGGAGAAAGCAGTGTTCTCCTGAGGAAAGGACCTATTTTCCTTTCTCAGGGAGAGGGCTTTCCTGCTCTGAGAAGATTTGATGGGTTGAAGGGAGTAAGTAAACACAAAGATAGGGTGAAGACGGGATAAATAGAGTAAGTCCCCAAAGAACAGCAGGTGGACCTGTTTCAGGTGTGATTGTGAGAAGGGAATCCTCGATCAGTGACAGAGGGCTGGGTTCTAAGAGTCTTGTTCCAGAGAAAACTCCAAAGTGGAGAGAGGCACAGTTCTGAGACAGGGGTCCAATTTCAGGCTGGGGGACTATTCCCAAACCCAAAGAAAGAAGCTTCCATATGGTACACAGTGCTCATGTCACGTTTTGTCTCTATGCTTGCATCAGAGAGTGCCTGTCTATCTCAGCACTACTGTTGTACTTCTAAACTCTCCTCTAAATTCCAAGGATGGGAGGCCTGAGAAAAAAATTTTCGTGGCTGATTTGTCATGATTGTGGTTTATAGTTCACCAGTGAGAGGCACCTGGATATGACTTGGAAAGTGGAAGGAAGGAGAAATCACAATTTTCCTTTAGAAGCAGCCAGTCCCTGCATGTGTAAACACCAGACATCCAAATCCAGAACAAATTACCACTTCATTCTAGGGTAGTGGGGCTGCAAGAAATCTTAAGTTCCTGAAAGGCATCTGACTCCCTCCTCTCCTTCTAAAAATATGCATGCATCTAATGTCCTGTACTAAATTACTTCCTGATACATCACACCCTTACTAGGACAGCATCAAGGTTGCTGTTGCTGTTGTTAAGTTACTAAGTCCTGTCTGTCTCTTTGCGACCCCATGGATGGCAGCATGGCAGGCTCTTCTGTCCTCCACTGTCTCCCAGAGTTTTCTCAAATTCATGTCTGTTGTGTCAGTGATGCTATCTCACCATCTCATCCTCTGTCACCCCCTTCTCCTCCTGCCTTCAGTCTTTCCCAGCATCAGGGTCCTTTCCAGTGGGTCGGCTCTTCGCATCAGGTGGCCAAAGTATTGGAACTTCAGCTTTAGTATCAATCCTTCAAATGAATTTTCAGGGTTTATCTCCTTTAAGATTGACTAGTTTGATTTCTGTGCTATCCTAGGGACTCTCAAGAGTCTTCTCCAGCATCATAATTCAAAGGTGTCAAGGTCATTTCTTTTGTAAACCTTAATCTTGTTCAGTTCAATTCAGTTGCTCAGTCATGTCTGACTCTTTGCAACCCCATGAATTGCAGCACGCCAGGCCTCCTTGTCCACCACCAACTCCCAGCGCCCACCCAAATCTATGTCCATCGAGTCAGTGATGCCATCCAACCATCTCATCCTCCGTCATCCATCAGGGTCTTTTCAAATGAGTCAGCTCTTCGCATCAGGTGGCCAAAGTATTGGAGTTTCAGCTTCAACATCAGTCCTTCCAATGAATACCCAGGATTTTCTTTAGGATGGACTGGCTGGATCTCCTTGCAGTCCAAGGGACTCTCAAGAGTCTTCTCCAGCACCACAGTTCAAAAGCATCAATTCTTTGGTGCTCAGTTTTCTTTACAGTCCAACTCTCACATCCATACGTGACCATTGGAAAAACCATAGCCTTGACGAGACTTTACTTTGTTGACAAAGTAATGTCTCTGCTTTTGAATATGCTGTCTAGGTTGGTCATAACTTTCCTTCCAAGGAGTAAGTGTCTTTTAATTTCATGGCTGCAATTACCATCTGCAGTGATTTTGGAGCCCAGAAAAATAAAGTCAGCCACTGTTTCCCCATCTGTTTCCCATGAAGTGATGGGACTGGATCATAATCATAGTTTTCCTGAATGTTGAACTTTAAACCTACATTTTCATTCTCCTCTTTCACTTTTATCAAGAGGCTCTTTAGTTCCTCTTCACTTTCTGCCGTAAGTGTGGTGTCATCTGCATATTTGAGGTTATTGATATTTCTCCTGGCAATCTTGTTATGTCTATCCTAAAGAATCTTATCCTATAAAAACAAGTGAACTTAAGTGACTAGTACCTGCCCAGGGGTTGTTAGAACTAGGTGGTCCACTAGTTTATCATGCTGATTTCATAATGTTTACTTGCATTTAAATTGCAAGTGTCTTTTTTTTTCTTCAATATGGAATGTAGTTCTCTCATTCACTTATCAGAAAATGGAACCGTGAACTGCATGACTCAGTACTAGCTGAAGGGATGTGAGACACTGGATAAAGTTTGAGTGGCTGAATTTTGCTGATGCCATCAGCTTTGTATTGGGATGGTGGGCTGTGAGGCACCCCTGCAGCTGTGTTGATTGTATGAGGTTTTCAGTTACCATCTCCCTGGAGAAAGAGATCTCCAAACATTTGTCCTCAGTGTGGCTATTCCTATCCACAATAGGACAAGTTAGAAAGTTCCTGGGGAAAGTCAGTGAAAAAGAAGGAAGACAGAGGAGTAGAGAAAAAGAAGCGGGCACAGGATCAACCAAGGATCCATTTTCCTGGTTGAGCCTCTACCAACGCTCAGGGTAATTGCAGCTTCCTTGGGTGTGGGATTCAGGGAGGATGGTCTATGGTGGTCTTGATTCAGGTCCTAGAGCCAGAGACTCCATTTATTTTAGCAAAGAGGAAGGCAGAAGTTATCCATCCCTGGTTGTTTTACTCTACCAAGAAAGGAAGAAAGTAAAACAACAAAATGACACTCATCCTCTCTATTCTGCTTGAAATAGAGCAGGACCCTGTGGTCCTTGTCCACACAAGCCCTCAGTCTGCATTTTGTCTGAAAAAACTTTAGCCCAAGAATAAGTTTATTGAGAGAAATGAGAATATGTAGAAACAAAGGAAAGCAGTCATCAAAGGAGGCCAAATAATAATAATGTAGTCATTAAGCAAACTCAAGCACCTTTACTCCCTTCTTCAAGGGCTATAGATAATTTTCTGAGCCATCTCCTGTGAGCTATCTTATAGTTACTGAATACCCCACCAGGTAGAAGAAGTTAACTGCATGTTGAGCAGACTGTAGCCATGACATAAGCTGCCACAATTCAAAGAACTGACTTCAAAGAACTGAAAACACATCACCCTTGAAACTGAAGACTAATTGTATCTAAATCAAGATGATGCTGTCAGACCATTGATGACCAGTTTCAAGATGACTGTCAGAGTTGACCGTGCTGTTTCTGCCTGGAGCTCCCTTTTTCTGTCTATAAATTCTGTAAAGCTCTTTCCCACTGATTGTCAATGGTGGTGTATGGTGGGGGAAAGTTGACCTTTGGACAGATGTCTGCCTTCTTCCCACCCCAGCTGGTGGCATCTGAAATAAAGAAAATTTTCCTTTCCACCAACCTGGCCTATTTGTTGGCTTTTGAGTGGCAAGGAGCTGGATTCCTCCTACCTTTCAGTAACATGCTCACCATCCTTTTCCAAGAACTCATTATTGTTCAGTAAGACCCATTGATTCTACTTGGAACAGACAAGCAGAGTTGCCTTTATTGTACCTGAAGGAACCACAGTTGACCCTAGAGTTGGGTTTATTTTCACCACTTTTTTTCCCAGGGAGGTGTCACCTTCTTAGATTCTTTGAGCTCTTTTACTGTATTCATTCAAGATATATAGCTTGTCATATTTGCATGTTAGTGTGTATAAGGAGTACTGGATGACAAATGTGACTACATAGCCTTGATGAGTCTGGTGCAGGGGTTTGGAGCAGGTGCTGCTGGAAAAATCCAGCAGGATGCCCACAGGCCCAGAAAATCAATGGACCAAAGAGGTTGGACACATGAAAATGGAGACTTGACACATCTAACCTGAGGTGGTGAGTTTGGGAGCAGGCAAGGTTAAAGCTTTATGTAGTAATCAGACAGCTAGACAGACAGGCAGGGAGGTGAGACAGGATAAGTCCAAGGGCCAAGCAGATGACCAAGGCAGAGATCCAACTTCCAGGACAGGGGTATGAAAGTGACACTTGTTCTGAGCAAAGTCTGTGAGCTGGCATTCAAGACACAGTGTACATGGCCACGAGAGTAAAGAAGTGAAGCTAAATGCTTGGAGGCTAAAATAAGAAGGAGGCTCAAGCCTGAGGTTAGGAGCAGAGTAAAACCTCCAAGGATACAGTGAATAGGATTAAGGGACCAGAGTTTGGAAGGAATTTTTGGGAACCAGAGAACTGAGAACAATCCTGGCTGGGCTATAAGAACCTAACCCCACAATGAGTTATTTCAGTAGGGAATTTCCTTCTTTCCTAGAAGGGAAATGAGGAACATCTTGTTTCAGTGAGTTTTTGGGGGTGAGAGGTCTCTTCATTATTTGCCCCCATCAAGACATATATGAATGGAAAGCAGGGATCTCTGGTGCAAGGGGTTAGATCTCTCCACTGCTGAGGAAGGGGTGGCCTTGGTCAACTCATCAGGGAAGTCTGGAACATGCATTGCTAGCAAACATGTCCTAAAATCAAGATGCTTGAGAACTTGAGTTTGTCTCATGTTACTGGTTTTTCATGGCATTTGGAGACAGAGACCTTGGGAACTATGGAGGGCTCCCTGATGTCACCTTGACCTTGGGATAGAAGGTGTGAGCAAGAGCAAGGTGAGACATTCCAGAGCAAGCCCTGGTGTAGGGGGAGGCTCCAGAGTGTTCACCTGAGCAGTCTAACCAAGTGTATTGAGTACACATGTTTTCTCAGTAAGGAACTGAGCCTCACTTGTGGCTCAGATGTTAACAGTCTGCCTGCAATGTGAGAGATCCAGTTTCCATCCCTGAGTTGGAAAGATCCCATGGAGAAGGAAATAGCTTACCCACCCCAGTATTGTTGCTTGGAGAATTCCATGGACAGAGGAGCTTGGCAGGCTACAGTCCATGGGGTTGCAAAAAGTCAGACATGACTGAATGACTAACACTTTCACTTTCAAGTACTTGAACACCTGCATAGAAATATCCAGAGAACTGTTGCCAGTGTCAGATGTTTTTCCTGTGGATTTCTAAACAAAAGATTCAAGCCCCTATGGGCCCTGACAAAGAGTCTATAGCTTCTGCTGACCACCATCTGAACCTGCAAGTAGATCCTCCCCCAGATGAGCCTTCAGATGAGACACTGGCCAACAGCTGTAACTTTGTGACAGATTGCAAAACAGTGCACCCAGCTAAGATGTGCCCAGACTCCTAACTCATGGAAATCATGAGATAATGAAGGTGTGCTTTTACATTTCTAAAAATAAAGAGAAAATAAAAGAGCCTGTGGCCAGATGGGAGGGTTTTGGCAGATGGGTTGATACCAAGCAGAAAAGGACAATTCTGGGACCTGAAGGTAGGGACAGTGCTGGGAGCCAGCGTGAGGAATCCCGCCAGTGGCAAAGGTCATAAGGAAGGAAGCCCGACAAAACGCAAAGGTGTGATCTGGCTTCAGGGGTTCCCTCAGGGTTTTCCTGAATATCTACCCCCCAAAACCAGAGTCTGCCTGCTTTATTGTACTGTGCTTTCCACTCTTCTGACATTCTCTGGAAAAGGTTAACTCAGGGCTTCAGTTAACAGTCTCCTGCATATAAAAAGAATATCTCGGTTTAAACCCCTTTGATGGCTTTTTAACTTACCTAACCAGTCTGCTCCGACTTTTACAACTTGTGAATTGTTTATGGCCCCCAACTGTGAGAGGCAAGAAGCTTAAAGCATCTTAAAGATACAGAGCCTTTTCTAAAAAGCAAAAAATTATATTGGTAGAGGGTTTTCCCTGTTGAGTCAGTGACTGCTGCCAGGCCTCTATAGTCTTTATCTTTTAGGCACCTGAAGGATATTAATCAATGTAATTGGATATAGAAAAAGGAATGTAGTAGTTTTTGATGTTAGCAACACTAGACTTTTGAGTTAATTACTTTTCTCTTTGTTATAAATCACTGTACTTCTTTCATTGTTAGAAATTGTTGTGTCCTTGCTATGTAAGAATGCAACTTTATTTAGTGCTTTCTGAGAGTGGCACCAGACTTTGGGAAGAATAACACAAATAAGTTCTCTGGTTGACAGACCCTTATCAGAAAAGGGCCATAAAATGTTAATTGGCCTTCTGGCCAGAAGATGATGTAAATCACCTAAGACTTGTGTATACAACCAGGTATGTAGAGAAAAAGCCTGGTCTCGATAAGAGTCAGGGCTGCTGATGCTGCATAATTTTGTATTATTCATTGATCTCTATTTTAAATCAAAAGCATATAAGGCCTTTCTGGACAATAGAGGATGGGCAAGTCACTGGACTGGTTTCCCCCATCTCTTTTCTTATTCTCTTTTCTGGCTGAATTCCCATCTGGGGAATGGAGGCTCGCCATGTCTACTTACTTGCCCTGTTTTTTACGATCCATGCGAGAGGGATCCCAAGGCAGGGCACTCCCTCGCTATTCAAGAGGATGCCAGTGGTCTAACATAGATGGTGCAAGTTCCTTGTCTTGTAACTTTACTGGTTTTCCACATTAACCAAGTTATTCAGCATCTTTTCTCCACTAAATTTCCTACTATACTATTCCTTCTTAATCTCTCTTTATATTTCTAAATAAATAAGTTTTTACTGACCCATGCCATCCCCACTTCTAATTACTCTGGATCCACTGGGGCAGGACCCTGGCAGGACAGCCAAGATGTCCCTTATTCACATGGTAGAATGTACCATGTGAGTAGAGAAGAGCAACCTCCAACAGTGTTTTGGGGGCAGAGGGAGATGCCTGAGCAAAAACAAGATTATTGTGCACCAAATAGCAGTGGGTTCTTAGGTGTCTCCAGGGAAAATTGGGGTCGAGGAAACTTTGGTCTCATGTTCTCTGGAAGAAAAGCTATGACAACTCTAGACAGCATATTAAAAAGCAGAGACATCACTTTGTTGACAAAGGTCTGTATAGTCAGAGTTATGGGTTTTCCAGTAGTTATGTACAAATTTAAGAGTTGGATCATAAAGAAGGATGAGTGCCAAAGAATTGATGTTTTCAAATTGTGGTTCTAGAGAAGACTCTTCAAAATTCCTTGGACAGCAAGGAGATCAAACAGGACAATCATTAAAGAAATTGGAAGGGCTGATGCTGAAGCTCCAATACTTTGGCCACCTGACGTGAAGAGCTGACTTGTTGGAAAAGACCCTGATACTGGGAAAGACTGAGGGCAGGAGGAAAAGGGGGCAACAAGGGATGAGACGGTGGGATGGCATCACCGACTAAAAGGACATGTTTGAGCAAACTCTAGGAGATAGTGAAGGACAGTGAAGCCTGGCAGACTGCAGTCCATGGGGTCACAAAGAGTCGGACATAGTGACTGAACAACAAATATGCTACAGCTAAGGAAGGGCACAGGGAGAGGACAAGAGAAACAGGCAGGAAAGGAGGGGGGCACTCCATCACATTGCAGCCTCTGTATGTGCTATAGAGTGGAGGAAAATAGGAATTCCCCCAAATTAAGGACCACTTTTCCCTTGCTTAGAGAAAAAAGACAAGGACAGTTGCAGAGAGTCAGGAAGCACTGGATCTAGATGTAACTCTGTTCCACCCAGAAAACCAAAGAGGATCAAAGTGAACAGTAGGCAGAAGCTTATAAATGCTCGCTGCCACACACCATAGTAAGACAGCAATAAAATAATAATGGACATAAAAAGATTTAAATAAATGCAAAGACTATCCATGATGTGGTCTGAGAAGGTTCAATAGTTTAATGATCTTGAAAGTCTCCATGCTTTTAAATTGCTTACATTCTCCTAGATTTTTCAAAATATATTTTTTTAAACTAGATAAAATTAGCCTAACATTCAACTAGAAGAAACATGCAAATACAGATCCATATAATGAATCTGGCACATTTTTAACAAAATAAAATTAGTGAAGGGAGGAGTCTTATGTGAGATATTAGCATGTAGTAGAAAGTAATAGACCTCTAGTATGCATGGTTCTGATGCCAGACAGACAGTGCAAGCAGGGAAGGATAAAACAGACTTCAGCAGACACATTTTTTCCATAGACTATAAAGGAATTCAAGGTAGTGATAAAAGGTGGGCTATTTAATAAGCGATTTTAGGAGAGTTGGCTCACCGTGTGAGCTGAAGCAATGACAACAATGATGATAATGATGACAACAGAGATTTCTTCAAGAGAATCTGAGATACTAAGGGAACATTTCATGCAAAGATGGGCACAATAAGGGACAGAAACAGCAAGGACCTAACAGAAGCAGAGGAGATTAAGAAGAGTTGTCAAGCATACACAGAAGATCTATATAGAAAGACTCTTACTCACTCAAATAGTCATGATTGTGTGGTCACTTACCTAGAGCCAGACTGCCCGGAGTGTGAAATCAAGTGGGCCTTAGGAAATATTACTACAAACAAAGCTAGTGAGGGTGGTGGAATTCCAGCTGAGCTACTTAAAATCCTAAAAAATAATGTTGTTAAAGTAAGTTTTGAAAACTCAGAAATGGCCACAGAACTGGAAAAGGTCAGTGTTCATTGGAATCCTGAAGAAGGGCATTGCCAAAGAATGCTCAAGCTACCGTACAATTGCAATCATTTCACAACTGATGCTAGAAAGCTAGCATCTGGCAAAGATACTGTGAGGAAGATGGAAGAATAAAACAGAAGGAGAAATTAGACAAAGAAATCTCCTCAGAAAAATGCCATGATGGAGATGAAATCTGTGAATACAATAGCTACTTGTCTGTGAAGCAGGAGCTCAAGAGAGAAGGAAATGAGCTAGCAGAACTGGAGAAAGAAAGGAAAAAGTAAAATCACAAAAGTACAGGGAAATTTGGAGAGAGCACAGAGGAGAACAGGTTTTGTGGGGGTAAGACAAGAGAATAGACATGAAAAAATGTCAAGCAAATTAAAATGGGAGTGAAGTGAAGTGAGAGTCACTTAGAGAGTCAGGAAGCACTGGATCTAGATGTAACTCTGTTCCACCCAGAAACCAAAGAGGATCAAAGTGAACAGTAGGCAGAAGCTTATAAATACTCGCTGCCACACACCATAGTAAGACAGCAATAAAATAATAATGGACATAAAAAGATTTAAATAAATGCAAAGACTATCCATGATGTGGTCTGAGAAGGTTCAATAGTTTAATGATCTTGAAAGTCTCCATGCTTTTAAATTGCTTACATTCTCCTAGATTTTTCAAAATATATTTTTTTAAACTAGATAAAATTAGCCTAACATTCAACTAGAAGAAACATGCAAATACAGATCCATATAATGAATCTGGCACATTTTTAACAAAATAAAATTAGTGAAGGGAGGAGTCTTATGTGAGATATTAGCATGTAGTAGAAAGTAATAGACCTCTAGTATGCATGGTTCTGATGCCAGACAGACAGTGCAAGCAGGGAAGGATAAAACAGACTTCAGCAGACACATTTTTTCCATAGACTATAAAGGAATTCAAGGTAGTGATAAAAGGTGGGCTATTTAATAAGCGATTTTAGGAGAGTTGGCTCACCGTGTGAGCTGAAGCAATGACAACAATGATGATAATGATGACAACAGAGATTTCTTCAAGAGAATCTGAGATACTAAGGGAACATTTCATGCAAAGATGGGCACAATAAGGGACAGAAACAGCAAGGACCTAACAGAAGCAGAGGAGATTAAGAAGAGTTGTCAAGCATACACAGAAGATCTATATAGAAAGACTCTTACTCACTCAAATAGTCATGATTGTGTGGTCACTTACCTAGAGCCAGACTGCCCGGAGTGTGAAATCAAGTGGGCCTTAGGAAATATTACTACAAACAAAGCTAGTGAGGGTGGTGGAATTCCAGCTGAGCTACTTAAAATCCTAAAAAATAATGTTGTTAAAGTAAGTTTTGAAAACTCAGAAATGGCCACAGAACTGGAAAAGGTCAGTGTTCATTGGAATCCTGAAGAAGGGCATTGCCAAAGAATGCTCAAGCTACCGTACAATTGCAATCATTTCACAACTGATGCTAGAAAGCTAGCATCTGGCAAAGATACTGTGAGGAAGATGGAAGAATAAAACAGAAGGAGAAATTAGACAAAGAAATCTCCTCAGAAAAATGCCATGATGGAGATGAAATCTGTGAATACAATAGCTACTTGTCTGTGAAGCAGGAGCTCAAGAGAGAAGGAAATGAGCTAGCAGAACTGGAGAAAGAAAGGAAAAAGTAAAATCACAAAAGTACAGGGAAATTTGGAGAGAGCACAGAGGAGAACAGGTTTTGTGGGGGTAAGACAAGAGAATAGACATGAAAAAATGTCAAGCAAATTAAAATGGGAGTGAAGTGAAGTGAGAGTCACTCAGTTGTGTGACCATGGAATTCTCCAGGCCAGAATACTGAAGTGGGCAGCCTTTCCCTCCTCCAGGAGATCTTCCCAACCCAGAGATCAAACCCAGGTCTCCCGCGTTGCAGGTGGATTTCTTACCAGTTAAGCCACAAGGGAAGCCCAAAATGGGAAGCTCAATAAGTTAAAAAAAAAAAAAAGAATCAGAGAGAAAGGGACAGTCTTTGAAAGACAGGTGGAAGGGATCCAGTGACATCATAACGGAGACCCAGGTTGCTATGCTGCCTCCTAAATAGACAGGACTTCCTGATCTCAAAGGACCAAGGACAGAAATCTACTAAACACCATAAAAGGTTTCCAAAAACACCTGGCAACAAATCTGGAAAATAATTCCATAACTTTGTTGAAATATTCCAAAAAAGATGGCTTCTGTTCCCTAACTTATCCTTAAACAACTGAAATGGGTGTCAGGTAACTCTCATCATCTTCTCTGAGAGTGAAATCTGTTCATTCCATTATCTTAGTATACTTTCTGTAACTTGAAATAAACTCTGAAGTTACACACACACACATGCATAGCATAAAGGAAAACAAATAATTACAGACATGATTCAAGATGAATTTTCCTACATAAAAGATGATTTGAATCTACATATTTAACAGCATGCTCCATCTGGGGGGTTATGGCCCCATATGGATAACATCAGGGCATAGACTATACATTTGTGTGCTTAATCGCTTCAGGCATGTCCATCTCTTTGCAACTCTATGGTCTGTAGCCCACCAGGCTCCTCTGTCCATGGGATTCTCCACGCAAGAACACTGGAGTGGGTTGTCATTTCCTTCTCCAGTGAACCTTCCCAACCCAACCCAGGAATCGAATCCGGGTCTCCTGCACTGCAGGAAGATTCTTTACCAACTGAGCTATAAGGGATGCCCCGGACTTCAAAAGTCCTGTCTTAGGGAAAATCAGGCAATTATTCCTCAGGAAATAATACAAGCTCCCACCTGCCACCAGCTAAACTCACTTTATGTGCAAAAAGGTGAGATGCAAGCCATTATGAAGAAAGAACTTGGAATATTCCTCATTGGAAAAACTGTGTATAGCTAATGGACCAGTGACTAACAGGGGCTCGATTTCACATAGAACTGAGGTGATGCCAGAGTGGGGCATGCAATGGCTGAGCAGAACATGGAAGGAATGAGACCTGACCTGGAGAAAGCATTCATTGATTTAAAAAATTAGCATACTGGGAAAATGAATCATTGCTTATATTACTACTACTGGGAACTGGGTCATCTCTACTGAGAGTGAGGACTGAACTCCTAGTATTGATCCCAGGCAATTCTCTGTCTCAGGAAGTGGCACCTCTGCTACTCTTGAAGACCCAGGCATACTGTTCGACTCCCTTTCTCTCTGACATCTGATCCACCAGCCAGATGGATTCAGAAATCAGCTACCTGTCCCTCCTTGACAGCTCATCCATGCCATATGACAGCAAAGGCCTCCTATTGGATCTCCAGCTACAGTTCCAGCTCCCCCATAGGCTGCTCTCAACAGCAGGGCCAGTGGGGTCCTTTGAAAATACTAGGCAGAGCACATGGCATCTCCTAATTACTCCAGTAGCTCTGGAGTCCACAAGGTGGCGAAAGAAAGGAGAGCGCTGCTGTCTGGATGATGCCGATCCTGAGAAGGTAACAGGCAGGAAGGCCAGGGGTCTCCAAACAGAGGAAATGGCCTGCAAGTGTCAGACATTTTCTCTCTCTTAAGCGGCAGGAGGAAACAAACTAACGATATTTTTTCCTTCTCTATACAAATTTAAAAGGAGGTTTCTCTTAAAATTCTGTGCTGTCATAATGATACCTGGTTTCACCTGAAGTTAACCATTGCCTTTTTCTTATGGAAATATTTATCTTAAGCTATGCTAATGTACTATGCATTTACTCCAAGCTCTGTCTTCAAGTCGGCCCAGAACCTACTTGATAAACCAGTATGTTATACTCCGATATTGTTCCTCTAATCTATGTAAATGAAACTATTTGTATGGTGTTCTGCCCTTCTTCAAGATTCAAGTTAATCATTTTATGGCCCAAGATAAACCATTTGGAGCCATGGTTATCCCAAAATACATCTTATGGGTGAGGGGCCTGGTGCCATTCTAAGTTTTGAGACATTCCTTTCTTTCATTAACAGACTGCTGGTGACTATATAACATCCAGCTAAAGACTAGCCAGGGGGTACTCTTTCTACTCCCTTCTGATGCCTATGTCAGAAGCTTTCTCTATCTCCTTTATACTTTAATAAAACTTTGTTACACAAAAGCTCTGAGCGATCAAGCCTCGTCTTCGGCCCTGGATTGAATTCTCCTCTGGGGGCCAAGAATCCCAGCGTTGTGATTCAACAACAACCTTTCAATTCCACTGCCCCCAGGTGAAACCACACCTTTAAAACCACCCATCTGACCTGCTGCAATCTCCAGAACCTCTCTGCACTCATCCCACAGCGAGCAACAGGACCCAGCTTCTGCATCTTCCTTGATTCTTCTGGGACATTCCAGGTACAAACCCACTTCTGTTGTTGGCTTTGGTCCCTTGACCTTCAGAGCTCCCCCTGCAGATGTGCACGTGGTTTGTCTGCAATTTCTTCCAAGTTTCTGCTCAAACATTACCTTCCTGTGGGGCCTTCTCTGATAACCCTATTTTAAATGCAAATTGCTCCCTATAGCTCTCTCAACCCCTACACCAGATGTGTTCTGACTCTTGTCCTTGGAACCTCCTACAATCCAAGCTTCCCTGGAGGTCAGCACAACCCTATTTGTGGGCAGCCAGAGAGCTTAGACAGTAAAGAACCTGCCTGCAATACAGGACATGTGGATTTAATCCCTGAGTCAAGAAGATCCCCTGGAGAAGGGCATGGCTACCCACTCCATTATTCTTGCCTGGAGAATCCCAAGGACAGAGGACCCTGGCAGGCTGTGGTCCTTGAAGTCTCAAAGTGTCGGATATGACTGAGTGACTAACACTACAGAGCAGGCAGCCCACGGGCGGGAGCGTCAGTTAGAAGATCCCCTGGAGAAGGGCATGGCTACCCACTCCATTATTCTTGCCTGGAGAATCCCAAGGACAGAGGACCCTGGCAGGCTGTGGTCCTTGAAGTCTCAAAGTGTCGGATATGACTGAGTGACTAACACTACAGGCAGGCAGCCCACGGGCGGGAGCGTCAGTTATCTCTTGCATTAGCAGCCCCTCTTTACCCCTCAGCAGCTAAAAAGGGGATGTCCCAGTCCCCAGGACAGCAACTGAAACCCATTTCCTCCTCAATAGATGACATACATTTGCTTAGCTACGGATTTCTGGATATACAGGTGAGGCCCACCATACTATTAAACCTTGACTTTCCCCCCACTAAATCTCCTTTAGACAAGAGGTTTTGTTTGTTCATATAAAATAAAAAAATAAAAAAATAAATCAGGAGACAGAAGTGAATATCTTAGATGTTGTGTATCCAGACCCAAGGTCAAAAATGTAATAACATTATTTTTCAGCAAAGACTGTTTCATTTCTGTAATAGCTGCCCTTAAACCACTGCAATTTACTCTGAAATTCTGTAGCCTCAGGATTAAACT
This sequence comes from Madoqua kirkii, assembly GCA_006408675.1. NCBI lineage: Eukaryota > Metazoa > Chordata > Mammalia > Artiodactyla > Bovidae > Madoqua > Madoqua kirkii. The sequence continues at coordinate 15,109 of SJYC01103021.1, forward strand.
GTTGAAACTCTCAGAGAAACACCTTGAATCTATTTTTTTTTCAGTTTTTGCTTTTTTTTCGTTGGTCACATATAGAGGAACTGCACTTATGATCTTAGTGACTATTTGATTATGGGAAACACATTCCAAAACAAGACTAAATTTTTCTTAAAATACATCTTTATCATTTGCATAAATATAATAATAATATGCAATTTCCCTATTACATTGAAAATATTTAAAAAAACAAGAATAATAATATGTAGTAATATTTTCATCATAAGATACAGGCAGTACTATAAACTGCAGGAAGGAGTATAAATGAACAAAGTGATGACAAGTGGCCAGTACATATGGAAATCTATAGAAATTACTTGCTCTTTGAACCAGTAATTCTACTTATAGAAGTTTATCCACAGAGAAAAAAATAAACCCATATACAGAGATCAATGAGATGGAAGTCACTGTGACATTTTAATAATAATGAACAAATGGAAAAAACAAACACAATATCCAACACTAGTGTTGGACACACCTGGCTGCCAACCTCTACCTTCTCTTCTTACTTAGTGAAATAGCTAGGGTTGTAGTCACAATGGCCGTATTTAGCTGTACACAGCCTGCAAACACCCAATGGTGAGGAGCAAACAGACAGTGAGATGTGAGCAGAAGCAATTTATGGCATGTTCTGGAGAGGTCCTTAGAGGGAACTGACTCAGGTGGCTTTGACAGCCCTCTCTCTGTACTCTTGCTTCTCCGTGCAAATGTGGAAGTGGCCACCAGACCTCAACGGCCATTGCTTAACAGTGGCCAATGCTTTGGAAGAACAGCAGAAAAGACACATGTTAACAGCGTGGGTCCCTGATGACTGATGGGAGAAAAACTACTCCTGACCTAGCTGTACCCGGGCTCTGCTTATGATACAGCTTTCCTGGCGGCTCAGAATCTGCCTGCAATGCAGGAGACCCTGGTTCGATTCCTGGGTCGGGAAGATCCACTGGAGAAAGGAGTAAACCCATGTGGCATTAAGTCACTGAATTCAGTCCTAACAAAGGCAAGAGAACTTAGATGTACTTATTGGTGTATGACTGTAAACTCGACATAGACATTAAAAAGTCACATTGAACCCATATTTGCCACCCTGGAAAAACATTCATTGCCTATTGTGAACTGAAGGCAGATTATGGGTCAGGAAGAAGAATACACTTGCAATTTTTTAAAGACCCCAATTATATGTTTGTCTACAGATCTATATATGTATATTTGCCAGAGGACAGATCTGAAAAATTAGGTAAAAGCATTTATAGTATTTATCTTTGATTATCTTTGATTGATGTATTTAAAGGGGAATTTTAACTTTTAAAAAATTGTTTGCTGCAATTGTTGATTTTTCTTTAATGATTTTAAATTGTATATGAAGTTCAAAGATAAGGCTTTTATAACTTAATTTGCACACCAGTGATGGGAAGGCATAAGACGCCCGTAACACTCATAACTGACACAAGGTTATTTAATCTATGAAAAACCTTCTTATAAATAAATGAGATATGGAGATAAGTATGCAAGTGACATGAATAAGAAATTCCCCAAAGGGGAAACAGAAATGGTCTATAAAAAAAGGATCAGTTCAGTTCATAAAAAAATTTTTTTATTAAATTTAAGAAAAGAAAAAGAAAAGATCAGCTTTGCTTTGCTCAGCAAAGTCACTGTGGGGACCAGTCTAACAGAGAAGCCCCACGTCAAAGAAGCCAGTTCCAGGTAAGAGAGCTTGAGAAGGTCTCACATAGCAATTGAATACATGAAGGGATCTCTGTCTTTTCTATTCACAACCCAAGTCACCCCCAGTCACAAGGGGACCAGGAAGGCCAATCTCATTAATGTGCTTATTTTCCAACATTTGACTCTTGGAACCTCTTACTGCCACTTTTTACTGTATATTACTCTCAAAATTTTCAGGATAGGGCAACTGGGAGAAATAACTCTTAATCTAATGATTCATGACGTCTTTTATTTGTCACAGAACCCTTGTTGTTGCTGTTTAGTCATTCAGTTCTATCCGATTTTTGTGACCTCATGGACTGTAGCCCAATGGGCTCCTCTGTCCATGGGATTATCCAGGCAAGAACACTGGAGTGGGTTGCCATTTTCTACTCCAGGGGATCTTCCTGATCCAGGGATTGAACTAGAGCCCCCTGCATAGGCAAGTGGATTCTTAACCACTGCACCACCAGGGAAGCCCCCACAGAACCCTACCAATTAGTTTTTATTCTTCCCATTTTACAGATGTGGAAACAGAGGCACAGAGATATTTGGCAGCATGCAAAATGTCCCACAATACACAAACAGATGATCCAAGATTTACAGGCCACTCAGGGGATCTTCCTGATCCAGGGATTGAACTAGAGCCCCCTGCATAGGCAAGTGGATTCTTAACCACTGCACCACCAGGGAAGCCCCCACAGAACCCTACCAATTAGTTTTTATTCTTCCCATTTTACAGATGTGGAAACAGAGGCACAGAGATATTTGGCAGCATGCAAAATGTCCCACAATACACAAACAGATGATCCAAGATTTACAGGCCACACACAAATGCAAAGTGATTCTTATTCTTTCCAGAATATCGCATTACCCTTGACTGCCCTATTTTCCCTTTTAAATGACTTGGCATTTTCATATTAGATCCATCCCGTCCAAACCAAAAAAGGAGACAGAATACTTAGCAAAATGTTTGTTGTTCAGTTGCTAAATCGTGTCCCACTCTTTGCGACCCCATGGACTTCAGCAAGCTTTCCTGTCCTCCATTATCTTCCAGTTTGCTCAGACTCATGTCCATTGAGTCAGTGAAGCCATCCAACCATCTCTTCATTCGTCATCCTTTTCTCCTGCCTTCAATCTTTCCTAGCATCCGGCTCTTTTCCAAGGAGTCAGCTCTTCACATTAGATGGCCAAGGTATTGGTGTTTCAGCTTCAGCATAAGTCCTCCCAGTGAATTTTCAAAGTTGATTTCCCTTAGGATTGACTGGTTTGATCTCCTTGCTTTCCAAGGGACTCTCAAGAGTCTTCACCAGAGAAAAAGCATAGACATAGAAATGTTGGATTGACTCAGTTTTCTTTGGTCACCTTTGTCTTCTGTAAATAGACAGAGAAAGAAAGGGGAATAGAACACAGAGCAGATAAGAGGCCCCTAATATTAAAGGGGAAGCTTCTGCTTATTTTGAGAGATTCTCCAGGGACTCAGACATGTGTAAGCCAGCTCAGTCCAAAACTCATGCTTCATGGAGTTGATTCCTTATGAACCGTAAAGTGGTTTTCACTTGTCCCTAGTGTTATTTGTAGAAATTTGTATCAGAGAGATCAGAAAAGGATTATATATTCTCTTTCCAAAAGGCCCCCATAAGCAGTTTGTTATATTTTTTTGTTAGGGTGGCATATTCAGTTATGTTTGAAGTTCCAGCCTATCGGAACTACCTTCATGCAAAGCTTTGCACAAATTTAACTTAGCCAGAACATAGGCTATCTGTGTTGTTTGAGGGATCTGATTTAAACTTTATATAAATTCAGTGTGTTTAGTATGCCATATTTATTTCTGAAATCTTTTCTGACCCCTTGTTACAATTAATCTACATCTCGCATTACCACCTGCGTCCTGAGAGGAAAGTCTGAATCATTTGGCCTAAGTCAGCAGTGATACATCCTGCTCTTTCATAGAAATGGGCATCCCTGGTGGCTCAGATGGTAAAGACCCTGCCTGGAACGCAGGAAACCCAGGTGTGATCCCTGGGTCTGGAAGATCCCCTAGAGAAGGAAATAGCTACCCACACCAGGATTCATGCCTGGAGAATCTCACGAAAAGGAGCCTGGTGGGCCACAGTCCAGGGGATCGCAAAGGGTCAGATATGACTGAGCAAATAACACTTCGTACAAAAGACCCATTTCTCGAGGCTCAGTGATGCCAAGTTCTAAAAGAAAAGCTCTCAATTAGCAGCAAAAAGGATAGAAAGTAGAAAAAAAGAGACATTCAGTTATAAAACTTTAGCTCATAGTTTACACATCTCTTTTATTTGCTGACCTGGTGCACATGACTCTTTTATTTCCAATTTCAGTTCAGTTCAGTTCAGTCACTCAGTCGTGCCCGACTCTTTGTGACCCATGAACTGCAGCACGCCAGGCCTTCCCGTCCATCACCAACACCCGGAGTTCACTCAGACTCACGTCCATCGAGTCCGTGATGCCATCCAGCCATCTCATCCTCGGTCGTCCCCTTCTCCTCCTGCCCCCAATCCCTCCCAGCATCAGTCTTTTCCAGTGAGTCAACTCTTCACATGAGGTGGCCAAAGTACTGGAGTTTCAGCTTCAGCATCATTCCTTCCTAAGAAATCCCAAGGTTGATCTCCTTCAGAATGGACTGGTTGGATCTCCTTGCAGTCCAAGGGACTCTCAAGAGACTTCTCCAACACCACAGTTCAAAAGCATCAATTCTTCAGTGCTCAGCCTTCTTCACAGTCCAACTCTCACATCCATACACAGGAAAAACGATAGCCTTGACTAGACAGACCTTAGTTGGCAAAGTAATGTCTCTGCTTTTGAATATACTATCTAGATTGGTCATAACTTTTCTTCCAAGGAGTGTGTCTTTTAATTTCATGGCTGCAGTCACCATCTGCAGTGATTTTGGAGCCCCCCAAAATAAAGTCTGACACTGTTTCCATTGTTTCCCCATGTATTTCCCATGAAGTGATGGGACCAGATGCCATGATCTTCGTTTTCTGAATGTTGAGCTTTAAGCCAACTTTTTCACTCTCCTCTTTCACCTTCATCAAGAGGCCCTTTAGCTCCTCTTCACTTTCTGCCATAAGGGTGGTGTCATCTGCATATCTGAGGTTATTGATATTTCTCCCAGCAATCTTGATTCCAGCTTGTGTTTCTTCCAGTCCAGGGTTTCTCATGATGTACTCTGCATAGAAGTTAAATAAGCAGGGTGACAATATACAGCCTTGACGTACTCCTTTTCCTATTTGGAACCAGTCTGTTGTTCCATGTCCAGTTCTAACTGTTGCTTCCTGACCTGCATACAGATTTCTCAAGAGGCAGGGCAAGTGATCTGGTATTCCCATCTCTTTCAGAAGTTTCCACAGTTTATTGTGATCCACACAGTCAAAGGCTTTGGCATAGTCAATACAGCAGAAATAGATGTTTTTCTCGAACTCTCTTGCTTTTTTGGTGATCTAGCAGATGTTGGCAATTTGATTTCTGTTTCCTCTGCCTTTTCTAAAACCAGCTTGAACATCAGGGAGTTCACGGTTCATGTATTGCTGAAGCCTGGCTTGGAGAATTTTGAGCATTACTTTACTAGTATGTGAGATGAGTGCAATTGTGCAATAGTTTGAGCATTCTTTGGCACTGCCTTTCTTTGAGATTGGAATAAAAACTGACCTTGTCCAGTCCTGTGGCCACTGCACAGTTTTCCAAATTTGCTGGCATATTGAGTGCAGCACTTTCATAGCATCATCTTTCAGAATTTGAAACAGCTCCACTGGAATTCCATCACCTCCACTAGCTTTGTTCCTAGTGATGCTTTCTAAGGCCCACTTGACTTCACATTCCAAGATGTCTGGCTCTAGATTAGTAATCACATCATCATGATTATCTGAGTCGTGAAGATCTTTTTTGTACAGTTCTTCCGTGTATTCTTGCCACCTCTTCTTAATATCTTCTGCTTCTGTTAGGTCCATACCATTTTTCAACTTACACACCAGCAAAGCAAGGCAAGAAAATGAATGAGCTTGGACTTGGATCCCTCACCAAAGACAACTGTCTCTCCATGTTCCACAAACAACTTGAATGATATCCCACAAGTTTGAGCAGAGAGAAACTGTCTGTGTAATATGATGGTCAACCCGCAATACCTCCCCAATAGCATTGCTAAGCTGAGATTAAATCTGAAGAGTACAGGCAAGATAGCTCCATGTAGAAACAGAAGGAACCCTGAACACTGCACATCTCAGCTCGTTTGTTTACACAGCAGGAGACTGAAGGCCACCAAGGTGAAATGACATGCTCCCTAGCAGAAGGGCCAGGGCTGAATGCAAGTGCTTCTTGCTATACAGCTGGGAAATTCCACTTGTACAATTGGCCAGGAACTCTTTTAATAGTGTGAGAATAAGTTTATATTTAGCCTAGAATTAAACAAGCATTTACTATAGACAAATCTAGCATATTCTTTTAATTTGTTGCTATTCAAACTAGATCAATCTAATTTATGTGTTTTAAAATTACTTCATATTTATTTTCCATCTTAACAGTAACAAATAAGCATTGCCCCCCTCCCACACACCCCCACCAAGGGCTCTTTCCTGCCATGGCTTTCCCTCTCTCCTTGGTTCCTGCTTCGAACCAATTCCAATGCCACCTTAAAGATTCCAGTTAGGCTGACCACCTAAATCCACTAGATCAGAGGAATTTTCACTGAATCTCTATAGTAGTTTTGATTTATGCCCTACAATCTCCCAAAGAGTGTATATATTGCTTATGTATTTTAAACATTCATTATGTCTTTATACATTCATTATGCCTTTCTTTAGATACTAACTCAAATCAGTTCATGTCGGTATCATCTATTAAGTCTGTTTCTGAGTTTCTCCAGGTCAAAGAAGTTCCTTCCTTTCTTTCTTTTAATCCCCTTGGCTTGAAATAGCAAATATATTCATCCCACGAAACAGCACTAATCAACTGATAAGAACCATCCTGATTTCCAAGATGAAAAAATTCAGGCTTATCCGGAAAAAGCAGTGAAATATGTGCTCTGACTCTGCTTAAGTGGTGTCTGGTTTAGGACTGAATACAGAGTTTGTGAATCAAGCATTAAGTCCAAGTTTACTACAGCCCCCAAGTCTAGAAGACAGCCTTTACAGAAACACACCCTCCCATCTACTGCACCCCCACACATGAACAGGGGCCTCAGCATAGGCTCATCCTACAGAAGGATGTCCAAAAATTAAATCTCTTGTTTTGCAGATTAAGAAACTGAGATAGAGAACCCTTAAATAGATGACAGACACCCAGAGGTAACCGGAAGTCAACAATACAGCTCTATACGGTATTACTTATACATGGAATTCTAAAAATAGTACAAATGAGCTTATTTACAAAAGCAGAAACAGACTCACAGACATAGAGAACAAATGCATGCTTACCAAAGAGGAAGTGGGGAGTGTGTGCCAAGTCACTTCAGTCGTGTCCAACTCTTTGTGATGCTGTGAGCTGTAGCCCCCCCAGGCTCCTCTGTGCCAGGGATTCTCCAGGCAAGAACACTGAAGTAGGTTGCCATGCCCTCCTGCAACTGATCTTTCCAATCCAGGAATCAAACCCATGTCCTTTTTATGTCTCCTGTATTGGCACGAGTTTTTACCTCTAGTGCCACCTGGGGAAATGGTGGATAGGGATAAACTGAGAGTATGGAATTAACAGATGTACACTACTATACACAAACTAGATAAACAAACACAGATTTGCTGTATAATATATCTCTACTGATTTATCATACACAGGAACTATGATCAATATCTTATTATAAACTATAATGGAAAAGATTTGAAAAAATATATACACACACACACACATATATATATGTATAACCAAATCACTTTCCTGTACACCTGAAATGAGCACAATAACATATCCCACAGTAATGTGTATGGGTGGGAGAGGAAGGAGTTTCAAGAGGGAGGGATATATGCACATGTGTGATTGATGCACTTGGTTGTACAGCACAAACTAGCACAACATTGTAATTACACTCCAACAATAAAATAAAGTAATAAATAATATAATAATAGAAATAAAAATAAATTAAAAGGCCCCTAAATAAACTATACTTCAAAAATACATGATTTTTTAAAAGAATATAACTGAATCACTGTTATTATCCCTCAGCAACCCAGTTAGGAGCGATATTCCCTAGAGGGGTTGGGAGAGTCTAATAGAATCAGTAGTATCTGGTCTTTATCCAGTTAACTGTGCAAAACTTGGAAGTCTAAAAAAAAAAAGAGAGAAAGAGAGAGGTTTTTTTTTTTTTCTTTAGAGCAACACAGCAAGAATATCAATTGGGAGAATGCAGCCCCTCAGAGCTTCTCATCTTACTATGCCAGAGTTCTAACAGATCCCCCTCTTCATCCTGACCATGAATGCCTCGGTCAGCCTCCAGAGAGACCAGAGGCGCGAAAAAAAAAAGGCAAGGAGAAAAAAAGATCAGGAAAAGCCTACACTCCTGCAAGTAGAAATTTAAGCTGCTCTGAGTGCGTGCTAAGTGAGTGAGTACAGTGACAGAGCAGGGGATGCGGTGCCTCGTGGCTCCATCCCAGACCTCGAGACAAGCAGAGCTTCAGGCATCCTCAAATCCCTGGGTCCTCGCCTCCGTGGGTGAGACATTCCGTCTTTCCACAATGAAGTGCTTGCTCCCCGGGGAGGCCCCGGGAGGCCCCTGATATGCCCTGCACATAGCTAGACACTTCAATTAGACAGTTCTCAGTTTCATTGGTACATCAGTGTATACTTTAACTATGAGAAATCGAAATAAAAATGATTGTAAAAAAGAATGTGGCAAAGACAACCAGATGCAGCCAGATTTAAAGTATTCAAATTAGATTTAAAATAAATCATTTCATAAATAACTCAAAAGAAACAATGTCCTAAATGAAAACACTTCTAAATATTGTTCGATTCCTTTTTTCCCTGCAAAGGATGAAAGGGATAAATTGTAGCTACCCTAAAAGGGAGTTACTCAAGATACCCAATTAATGGGTGAATTAAAACTAAGCACAGCTATTATTTATTGGTCTCAGTTCCAGGCACTGTGTCAAGAAGTTTACAAGCATCCTTTTATTCAGTCTTCACGCCAGTTTCATAAGATCCTTATTACCTCCATTTTCCAGATGAAGGACTAGACTGAGGGACATAAGTGACTTGCCCCTGGCCATACATCAAGACTAGACTAGGGTGAGGGAAGTTCAGTTCAGTTCAGTTGCTCAGTCATGTCCGATGCTTTGCGACCCCGTGAACTGCAGCATGCCAGGCCTCCCTGTCCATCCCCAACTCCCAGAGTTAACCCAAATTCATGTCCATTGGGTCAGTGATGCCATCCAGCCATCTCATCCTCTGTTGTTCCCTTCTCCTCCTGCCCTCAGTCTTTCCCAGAATCAAGGTCTTTTCCAGTGAATCAGTTCTTCCCATCAGGTGGCCAAAGAATTGGAGTTTTAGCTTCAACATTAGTCCTTCCAATGAACACCCAGGACTAATCTCCTTTAAGATGGACTGGTTAGATCTCCTTGCAGTCCAAGGGACTCTCAAGAGTCTTCCCCAACACCACAGTTCAAAAGCATAAATGCTTTGGTACTCAGCTTTCTTTATAATCCAACTCTCAGATCCATACATAACTACTGGAAAAACCATAGCCTTGACTAGATGGACCTTTGTTGACAAAGTAATGTCTCTGCTTTTTAATGTGCTGTCTAGGTTGGTCATAACTTTCCTTCTAAGGAGTAACGGTAAGCGAAGAGAGGGACCTAAATGCAGAATTTAAGGAGGCACTCAATTTCAAGGTTTTGCAAGTGCAAGTAATCTCCTGTGTGTGAGTGCCACCTTAAATTTAGATTCTGGAAGCTTCCCTCGCCCTACTCTAACCCTGTCATACATGAGCAGTGCAACAGTGGTACACCTGAGATTCAAAATCATAGCTATCTGGTTCCAAAGCCCTTGCTTATATCACCCATCCCCTTGTAGAGACAGGCAGCTCTACCCATGATACTTTGTTCCAAAACACAAGTCTCTGCACACGCATCTCTGAGAGACGAGGTCACACAAAAACCAGCGGGAGGCACAGGAGCCCAATAGGGTAGCACAGTGGTGTGGCGGGGTCATACCTGCACCAGCCTTTAGTCCTGTTGTAATCACACAGTACCCCAATATCCTGGAAGGAAAATCTACTTTGTAAGTGTCCTTATTATGAAACACGAGAGTACGAGCAGTCTGCTCTATTTTAAACCTACATTAAGTGACCGATTTGTTCTGGGATAGTGAACACAGTGCATATTTTTCATCAATGCTCAAACCAAAACCAAAGCTCCGATTAAATCCCATGACCAATTCCCAGCCCAGGCTCTACCCTGCTCATGGCTTAAGCCGTAAAACTTCTAATTGCTCACTAGGGGTGGAATAAACTCGTTTCTTGAGAACAATAAGCTTGATGGCCATGAAGAGCACCATCATTTCTGCGGGCTGGAAGGGGGAGACTAGCTCAGTCTTTTGCCTCGTAGAAGCTCTCTTTACTGACCTGCCGGTGGTGGGGAGGATGCATAGGAATTCTATAATGCCTGCATTTGACAAAATTACACCCAATTATGAGATGTATTACCCCAAATGACTCTTTTCCCTTGTCAGCCACAATTTCCCATTGTAATTTTCGTCTTCATCTGAAAAGCATTTTTACCAGAAATAAAATGGTATATTTTAGTTTGAAAAGGGTAGCTGCCAAGTGTTGGCCATGTGACCTGCCCATCCTAACTGAGTTGCTCTAACATGGTATTTTTTTAAATACATTATTTAAATTTACAGCAAAATTCAGAGGAAGGTACAGGGAGTTCACATAAATCTACCCCTCTTCACACGCACAGCCTCACCCATTATCAACATCCCCCAACCAGAGTGGTACGTTTGTCACCATCGATAAACTTATGCCAGTACATCATAACCACCTCAAATCCACAGTTGTATGAGGGTCCACTCCCAGTTTTGTACAATCTAAGGGTTCAGACAAATGTATAATGACTTGTATCCACCACCACTGTCATGTAGAACAGTTTCACTGGCATAAAAATCTCCCCTGCCTTGTGTTCTGTCCCTTCATCCTACCAGCTCTCCCACAGGATCCATTAGACAATGTTGAGCTACCATAGGATCCAGCAATCCCACTCCTAGGCATATACCCAGAGAAAACCATAATTCAAAAAGATACATGCTCTCCAATGTTCATTTCAGCACTGCTTACAAAAGCCAGGACATGGAAGCAACCTAAATGTCCATGGACGGAAGAACGGATAAAAAGATTGCAACAGTGGAATTGGACATTCCGTTGGAACATGACTCAGCCATAAAAAGGAAGGAAATAATATCATTTGCACTAACACAATGGATCTCGAGGAGATCATACTAAGTGAAATAAGCCAAACAGAGGACAAATATGATATCGCTTATATGTGGAATCTAAAAATAATGATACACATGAACTTATACACAAAGTAATAGACCCATAGACATAGAAAAAAACTTAGGTTACCTCCTTAGATAAATTAGGAGTCTAGGATTAACATACATACTGCTATGTCACTTCAGTCGTGTCCGATTCTGTGCAACCCCAGAGATAGCAGCCCACCAGGCTCCCCCGTCCATGGGATTCTCTGGGCAAGAACACAGGAGTGGGGTGCCATGTTCTTCTCCAATGCATGAAAGTGAAAAGTGAAAGTGAAGTAGCTCAGTCGTGTCTGACTCAGTGACCCCATGGACTGCAGCCTACCAGGCTCCTCTGTCCATGGGATTTTCCAGGAAAGAGTGCTGGAGTGGGGTGTCATTGCCTTCTCCAAACATATACATACTACTATGTATAAAACAGATAAACAACAAGGACCCACTGCATAGCACAGGGAACTATACTCAGTAGTCTGTAATAATCTATTAGGGCAAAGAATCTAAAAAAGAATACACACACGGAATCACTTTACCCATGCATCTGAAACTAACAACTTTGTTCATCAACTATACTGAAATTTTTCTTAAAGTGGCCAGTGCCCCCTAACCCCCCAAAATTAGGCCTTTTGTTCTACACATAGAGAAGGCTCAGAGTGCCTTTGGCCTCAGTGGAGGAACAAAGGTGGCTGCCTTCCGCCAGATGGAGGAAGAAGGGACTAGTCCTTCCCCTCTCCCTTGAAGCCTGCATTCAGGCACAGATGGACGGATGACAACCACACCCATGAGACCCAGGGAGGACCACACGGGGTGAGCAGCCCCCTCCTTTGAGGAGCCATCTGTCTCAAGTGAAAAATCTCACCTTTCCTCCCATGGAGCACAGGAAAAATGGGAGCATGCTGGAGTGTGAGCCAGAGAGGACCACGAGATTGCGGGCTGATGGAATAACGCCTTGTGGATTTCCTGCCTTGATAGCCAAAAGGCCATTGCAGGTTTAAAGTGCTCCTCTCTGTAGCCATTGGTGGCTTAGCATAAATGGGAAAGGGCAGATCTTTACTAACCTCACGTGAAAAGCTGCACTCAGCTCTTGTCTTACTTATAAGCCTTTCCTGCCTCTCATGGGGGCACTTTTGTCCCTCCCTCTTTGATGTCCCTGCTGTACCCGTGAGTCTTCAGTGGCAGCAAGTCTGTCACATCATTGTCCTCATTCTTGTGGCAAGTAGAGATCTCATGAGAGTTATGGATGCCTGTGCGCAGGAAACATGCCTTTCTTTTCTGGAATTCGATCTAATTTCTATTCTGAGCCCCTGTTCCCACCATAAGGCTCAGGTCAATCAATATAAGGTTCCCCACCCTCTCTGCCTGGCATAGAACTTGAAGCTGACACAGAACCAAGGCTATGTAGGGCTGGGAGAATGGCAGGGTGGTTGGTCTTCAACTGCAACCTAAATACGCCTTCCCAGATGGCACACGAGGAGCATCCAGGACAACTCCCAGCAATCGGTTCTTGCAGGACATTCCTGAGTTCATCACATACTCCACTCTAAAAGCGAGTTTCCTCTTTGCTCTGTGCACACCAAAGCATCTTGTAATTGGTCAGCCTTGCCTCTTTTGGACCCTTCATTGCCATCCCAGGTCCATCTGTCCAGGTATCTCACATGGTCATTTATTGCTGCTGTTGTTTAGCTGCTAAGCCCTGTTGGACTCTTCTGTGATCCCACGGACTATAGCCCATCAGGCTCCCCTGTCCACGGGATTTCCCAGGCGAGAACACTAGAGTGAGTATAGATTTCCTCCTCCAGAGGATCTTCCCAAACCAGGGATGGAACTCAGATCTCCTGCATCGGCAGGAAGATTCTTCACCCCTGAGCCACCTGGGAAGCCCATAGCCATTTATACTCAACTCATAAAGCTTTTCCTGGAAATAATCTCCCAGCACAGGTATACACACACACGCAGCCCTCAATACCTCTTACTTCTTCTCCAGTCAGGGTGCAGCCAGCCAAGCCTGCCCACCCCCAGCCCAGAAAAGTGAGTGCATCCAGACAGGTCACATGGATAATCATTTAAAACTAATTACTTACTTGTGTCACAGAGATGGCCCCCTAACATCTGGTTCAGATAATTTTCCTCCTCCTTACCCCACCCTCGCCTGAAACGTTCTACCAAATGTTGCAGGGAAAAATACAACCTGTGCAGCATCGCAGCTGGTCGATGACCCAGCTCTGCAGGCTGACACCCGGGAACAAATTTGCACCCAGCAGAGAAGATCTGATTTCAGTGTGGTCATGTTCCATGATTCAGAGCTGAGTTCTATGACTTCCTTCCCATCTATCACCCCAAGGGAAAAGTTTCACCCTTAAATCAACCATAAACCCTAAGGAACTGCCCCAAGGGAGGCTGACTCAGAGCCTTGTGATACAGATGGGTTTGCACTTTTCATGTGATCCTTCCAAGGCACCCTGCACCATCCATTCATTTGTTTATCCAGTAAACATTTATTAGCATTCCTAATGCATGCCAGGCTTCCCTGGTGGCTCAGTGGTAAAGAGTCTGCCTGCCAGTGCAGAAGACGTGGGTTCGATCCCTGGGTCTGGAGGATCCCCTGGAGGAGGACCTGGCAACCCACTCCAGTTTTCTTGCCTGGGAAATCCCATGGACAGAAAAGCCTGGCAGGCTATAGTCCATGGAGTCACAAAAGAGTCCAACAGGACTTGGCAACTAAACAACAGCAACAATGCGTGCCAAGCTAATCCCAGAATGACAGTAAAAATTTCAGAAAAGGTCTAAAAGATCACCTATTACAACCCTCTCTTGCCAAAGGGTATTCCTGGAGAGGTCAGGTAGCACCCACAGCAACACAACTGCTTGACAATGAAGCCAGGCCTTGTCCCTGTTGTAGGTGACCACTCTTGTTCACACTCCCAGAAAACTGAGACTCGCAAGCACTGCTGCCTGAGGAGGTCAGCTCAGCTATACAGGCCTTCTCTCTGTCCTCTTTGAAGTTAGCATTAGCCTGTAAGACTAAGGAGAAAGCATCAACTTTATTTTGTGCTGTCTGTTGCTGTTGTCATAGCAACTCCATTCATGCCAGCAAAGAGATCCTGGTTATTAATCTGGTTGCTCTTCAAAGGAAGTGAATGTTTTCTAGAACTTCCAGGACATCTACCACACTGAGATTTGTCTACAACTTCTCAGCCATTGTTACTTTGCTTCTTCCGATAAGATGGTATCTGCCCACTAGGAGGGTCTTGAAGAGTATCCTAGTATTAGGAAGGCCTGTGCCTCTTGCCTTCATTGTAATTCTATGTGGCTTCTCCTAACTCTGTTATGTTTCATCATGCCTACATCTATTTTCCCTCTGGACCTAGAGTGCCATCTCTTTTCACCATCTTGTTTCACACTCACAACCTCTCTACTCACACACTGTTGTTCTTCAGTTGTTAAGTCATGTCCCACTTTTGGGGACCCCATGGACTGCAGCACGCCAGAGTTCCCTGTCCTTCACCATCACCCAGAGCTTGCGCAAACTCATCTCCACTGAGTCAGTGATGCCATCCAACCATCTCATCCTCTGTTGTCCCCTTCTCTTCCTGTCTTCAATCTTTCCCAGCATCAGTCTTGTCCAATGAGTCAGCTCTTCACATCAGGTGGTCATAATATTGAAGCTTCAGCTTCAGCCTTAGTCCTTTCAATGAAAATTCAGGGTTTATTTCCTTTATGATTGGCTGGTTTGAGCTCCTTGCAATCCAAGGGACTCTCAAGAGTCATCTTCAGCACCACTGTATCACAACAATTCTGACTGGTATCTTAGCTTCCATCTACCGCTGGAATAATCTTTACAAAATGCAAGTCTAATCAGGACCTTTGACCTCACACCCCACTGAAGTCATCCTCTCTATGGCTTCCTGCAGCTGGGAATGTCTCCTTTTCTAGTTTTACTATTGCTTTCTTTGTTTATTCGCTTGTGGCTGTTAGTGCTTTGCAGCTGCTGGCTTTTCTCCAGTGCTGGCTAGTGGCGGCTGCCCTCCAGTTGCAGTCCCTGGGCTCCTCTCGTCATGGAGCACAGGCTCCAGGGTATGTGGGCCCAGCAGCTGTGGTTCCTGAGCTCTAGAGCACCGCCTCAATAGCTGGGGGGGCAGGGGCCTAGTTGTTCCAAGGCATGTGGGATAAAGCCCGGATCAGGGACCGAACCCGTGTCTCCATCATTGGCAGGCTGATCCTGTACCACTGAGTTACCAGGGAAGTTCTTAGAAATAATTCTGAAGAACCTCACTGGCAAGACTTTCCATGTGAAGTGAAAAAGTGAAAGTGTTAGTTGCTCAGTCGTGTCCAGCTCTTTGTGACCTCATGGACTCTAGCCCATTAGACTCCTCTATCCATGGAATTCTTCAGGCAAGTATACTGGAGTGGGTTGCCATTCCCTTCTCCAGGGGAGTTTTCCAGCCCAGGGACCTGGGTCTCGAACCTGAATCTCTGGCACTGCAGGCAGATTCTATACCCCCTGAGCCATAAGGCTTCCATATGATGGTGCAAGACCTTCCATGATCTTGCACCAACTGCCCTTACCAATGTCATCTTTCATCTGTCCTTCTCAACCCTATGATCCAGTAAACTAAATGCCAGTGTTCCCCCAAACCACTGTCCTGTTTTCTGTGTTTATACCTTTCCACATGCCAGAAAAGTTTCCTCCCACACTTTCACTTGGAAATAAATCTCCGAGTCCTCCTCACTCAGTTGATTACCTGTTCACCACTGACCTAAGAAAATGAATGAAGACTTTCCCTAGTCCTGTGATACTGCACCCCTTTATCTATCAGACTCTGCATTTATGGAACTAGGTGTTAGGTGCTGCTCATCATTCATTATCTAGGTTCCTAATAGAGCAGTTGTAACAAATCAATGACAAGACTTACATTTTTAATATCTCCATTTCTAATTTCTAACATAGAGCCACATAGTACACACTCAAATGTCTGAGAGAGTGAGAGAAAGAAAAAGAAGACAGGAAGGAGGCAAAAGAGGAGGGAGGGGAGGGAGAAGACTGGAAGGAGAAGGGGAGGGTGGGGAGGGAAAAAGAAGAGGAAAGGGGAAGAAAAGAAAGAAAGGCTAGCAGCCAAGCTCAGCTATCCCGCCTCCATTTCCTATCTTTACCTGCATCTGACAGCAACCACACGTATTCACTGGGCCATTTCTTTACTTTGAGGTCTTCCAGATGAAGGGGCTGGAGTGATATTTGCAGTGCAAGGCAAAAAAAAAAAAAAATTTCCTATACACTCCCATTAAAGCCATCAGTAAATTAGATTAGTGGTTTTGACATTTTCTGCCTACTTGCTGACCTAAGCCTCTAAATAGAGCCACTATAGTCTTTTCTTACAGCCCATCTCAGTGTTTATAAGGTGGCAGAAGTTGTGGGACTTACCTGTCGCTGAGCCAAGGTCAGAGGGAGCAAAGCACAGCTTTATTACACTTTGGAAAAGTTCCCAATAGGAGGCTCTTTCTCACACGTATATGTCGTAGCTGGTAAAATACCTTCCAGCAGCATCCAACCCCGCTGAAAGCGTGGGCAGTGGCCAGTAACCCTCACCTAATATATCAACGTAAATCTTATTCCGATCACATTTTATTCCTTACTCTTTCTCTCCATGGCGGAGCTGTATGAGGTCACTAGGAAATTGTTAGAGTTCCCTTCCCATGGGACCTAAGAACACATTTTACATTTCAGTTCTTGCTACTCAGATTCACTGTGGGAGGGGGTTGAGGGTTTATGTCAATGTTATAGCAGAATCAGAGGCTCCTAGAACTAGGGGTATCTTAAAAAAATCATTTTTCTTGGTTTCTCACTTTGCAATGGAGGAAGGAGAGCAGTCTACAAGGGAATGACCTCTGCGCTGTCATTAAGCAGAAGTAAACTGGTTTAAAAAGCATCAGAAAGATTCTACCCACCTGGTTTTTCTGCCCCTGGACACCAGAGTCTTGACTAAAATATACAACTCCACTGGGAGAGCTCAGGCACGTCTAGGGAATAATACCTGTGAAGATTTTTAACTCAGGACCTTGTGACATTGATTCATGGACTTGGTGCTCTAAAATAAAAACAAGCTGCATTTGTCTCGAGTGATAATCTGAGCTTGTATTCCTACAATACAAAAATAATCAGCTTCTAGTTCTTGCTAAGAGATGGAGGAAAGTCCTGTGCTACAAAGAGAAATGAAAGACTCCCTGCTCTTGTCTGCCCTGCATTCTTTGCCTTCTTTAGAACGATATCCACCCTCTTGGGGCCCATACTGTTCTCTCCTATTATTTTTACTTCCTTTTCTAAGTCAAGGTCATATATTTCAGCTTCACCTTGGGCTTTTCTCTAAGCTTCTTTGCTACAGCAATAAAAGTCTAGTTTTGTATCTGACAACTTTTTACATTGAGAGGTGGAGGCGGGAAGCAGGGGGCTATCCAACATACAAATAGATTTGCTCCATGGGCTGGAAGCAGGGTGACTTGATATTTCCTGTGCAATATTAATAAACATTCTCCTTAAGTAGAGGAGACCAGGGTTTTCCTGATTAACCATTTCATGACTCTGTTCCACAGACATTGGCAAGGAGTAGTGAGTACTCTGGAGAAGGCAACGGCACCCCACCCCAGTACTCTTGCCTGGAAACTCCCATGGACGGAGGAGCCTGGTGGGCTGCAGTCCATGGGGTCTCCGAGTGAGACACGACTGAGCGACTTCACTTTCACTTTTCACTTTCATGCATTGGAGAAGGAAATGGCAACCCACTCCAGTGTTCTTGCCTGGAGAATCCCTGGGACAGAGGAGACTATTGGGCTGCCGTCTACGGGGTCGCATAGAGTCGGACACGGCTGAAGCGACTTAGCAGCAGTAGCAGCAGCAGTGAGTCTTTGGGGAGCTGTTGGGATTTCTTTCTTTAATATAGCTTGATTTGGTGCTATAATTTTCTGGAAAATAACTTACCTCAATTAAAAGACTGATTTTTCCCTGAACAGTGCTCTAACCCCAAGCCTAATGAGGTTTGGTCCCTTTGAGAAATATTCAATCTACCAAGTATTAGATTCACAAAGCACTGAGCTAAAATTTATCATTATTTCATTTAATTCTCACAGCAACCCTATAAGATGAATGCTGTTATCATTACTATCTTACAGTAAAGGTGCTAAGACTTAAAGAGGTTAAGTTGTGTAACATTAGGCACATGTTAACTGATTCTAACTGGTGCTACGGCCAAAGCGGAGTATTTAATCATTTTTCCAAAATGCTCAGGCACCCATAGCAATGGACCGTGCCCTGGGCTCTCTCGTTAGGTTTACCTTACAGGCACCCAATGTTCATAGCAACATTATTTACAGTAGCCAAGTTCTGGAAATAACCAAAAAGTTTTTGTTTTTGCAACAATGAGAGGACCTATGCTTTAAATACAAGTTAGGTTTCTTAGAAGGCACTCTTTCTTGACTACGATTCAAGTACTGTCCTCTTCAGAACTGGCCTGTAACGTCATGCATCCTTTCATCTCTATCATCTCTCAGACTTTTGTCTTCAGTCTTCCAAAGTCTCAGCACCTTGGCAAATCCATTTCTAGGCAAAGCTGGGGATGATAGTGGTCTGTATTAAGCCCAAGGGTTTACCTATGATGTGGAAGGAGAGAACATGACTTGAATGACTGAGCGAGGATCAGATTTTGAATAAAGAGATTGATGTCGGAAAACTCAACAGAGTGTCTTTAAAGGCTGACACAGGCGTGCAAATCCACTTGGCCCTTCCCATGCCTTCGAGTTTAAGCACACCTTGGCTTTGTGGTTCACACTCTCTATTCCCAACACCAGCTCTCTCTACCTTTTCTAATTCCATACTTCAGAGTTATTTTATTCTGCTGTTGTCGAGTGGAGTGTTCTTCAGTTGTCTGCTAGACCTCGTTGATTTGCAGTGTCGCTCAAGCCTCCTATCTCCTTGGCAACCTTCATCTCCAACTATTATTGTTGACTTGCTTGTATCTTCCTTCTGTTCTGCCAGTTTTTGCTTCTTGTGTTTTGGGCTTTCTTGTTAGGTTTACCTTACAGGCACCCAATGTTCATAGCAACATGACTTATACTAGTCAAGATATGGAAGTAGCCTAATCACCCATCACCAGATGAATGGATAAAGATGTGACCTATATAGATAATATTCCAGTGGATGTAATGGAAAGTTATACAGTCGTAATAAAGAATAAAATTCTGCCATTTGTGACAGTATGGAGAAACCTAGAGACTATTATACTTAGTGAAATGTCACACAGAGAAAGACTCTATAGTACTATTTGTATGAAAAATCTTAAAAAAAGGAATGTATATAATTAAAAAAAAAAAAACAGAGACACACTCACAGATATAGAAAACAAATTAGTCGTTACCAGTGAGGAGGGGAAAGAAGAGAGGAGCAAGCCAGAGTAATAAGATTGAGACAGAAACTACTATGTGTAAAACAAATAAGCAAGAATGGTATTGTGCAGCACAGGAAAACAGAGCCAGTATTTTGTAATAATTTTAAATGGAATATACTCTATAAAAATATTGAATCACTATGTTGCACACTCGAACCTAATATAATATTGTAAGTCAACTATGTGCCAATAAATAAATAAATAATCATCAGTATCAGTTCAGTCACTCATTCGTGTCTGACTCGTTGTGACCCCATGGACTGCAGCACGCCAGGCCTCCCTGTCCATCACCAACTCCCGGAGTTCACTCAAACTCATGTCCATTGAGTTGGTGATGCCATCCAACCTTCTCATCCTTTGTTGTCCATAGGCTTAATTTAATTATATGTTTATAATTATTATATCTTCTTGAGAAACTGGCCCTTTATCTACATATAATACTGCTATTTGTCTCTTGTAGCAGTTTTTTAAATTAAAGTCTATTTTGTCTAATATAGTGTAGCCAGTGAGCTCTCTTTTTTATTATTATTTTTTAAATTTAAATTTATTTATTTTAATTGGAGGCTAATCACTTTACAATATTGTATTAGTCTTGCCATACATCAACATGAATCTGCCATGTAGGTACACGCGTTCCCAGTCCTGAACCCCCTCCCACCTTCTTCCCCATACCTATCCCTTGGTTACTATTTACCTGATGTCATATTTTCAATCCTTTTACTATCAACCTATTTTCTCTTTAAAATGTGTCTCTTGTAGATAGCATATAGTTTAATTTTTTAATCTATTCTGTCCATCTCTAGCTTTTAATTGGGTGTTTCATACACTTATACTTAATATAATTACTGATGAGATAGTCTGTTATGTTGCTACTTGTTTTCTGTATATTTATGTCTTTTTTATTTCTCTATCCTTAAATCATTGCATTCTTCTGCGGTAAGTAGTATTTTTTAATCCTGTTTATTTCCTTTGTTTCTTTAATTATTTTTTTTCAATCATTTTCTTAGTGGTTTCTCTGGGAATTATGTTTTTAAATTTATAACATTTTAGCTCAGATTAATACCAACTTATTTCAATAGTGTACAAAACTTTGCTTCTATGTAACACCTTTCCCTCACCCTTCCCTTGTGCGATTGCTGTCATA
>SJYC01103022.1:0-12174 GCA_006408675.1 Madoqua kirkii
AATAGATGTTTTTCTGGAACTCTTTTGCTTTCTTGATGATCCAGTGGATGTTGGTGATTTGATCTCTGGTTCCTCTGCCTTTTCTAAAACCAGCTTGAACATTTGGAAGTTCATGATTCACATATTGCTGAAGCCTTGCTTGGAGAATTTTGAACATTACTTTATTCGCG
The DNA here is from genome assembly GCA_006408675.1 of Madoqua kirkii. Lineage (NCBI taxonomy): Eukaryota > Metazoa > Chordata > Mammalia > Artiodactyla > Bovidae > Madoqua > Madoqua kirkii. Next base: position 171 of record SJYC01103022.1, read on the forward strand.
TGTGAGATGAGTACAATTGTGCAGTTGTGTCTGAGCATTCTTTGGCATTGCCTTTCTTTGGAATTAGAATGAAAACTGACCTTTTCCAGTCCTGTGGCCACTGCTGAGTTTTCCAAATTTGCTGACATATCGAGTGCAGCACTTTCACAGCATCATCTTTCAGGATTTGAAAGAGCTCAACTGGAATTCCATCACCTCCACTAGCTTTGTTCATAGTGATGCTTTCTAATGCCCACTTGACTTCATATTCCAAGATGTCTGGTTCTAGGTGAGTGATCACACCACGGTCGTTATCTGGGTTGTGAAGATCTTTTTTGTACAGTCCTTCTGTGTATTCTTGCCACCTCTTCTTAATATCTTCTGCTTCTGTCAGGTCCATACCATTTCTGTCCTTTATCGATCCCATCTTTGCATGATATGTTCCCTTGGTACCTCTCATTTTCTTGAAGAGATCTCTAGTCTTTCCCATTCTGTTGTTTTCCTCTATTTCTTTACATGTATCACTGAGGAACACTTTCTTATCTCTCCTTGCTATTCTTTGGAACTCTGCATTCAGATGCTTATCTCTTTCCTTTTCTCCTTTGCTTTTTGCTTCTCTTCTTTTCACAGCTATTTATAAGGCCTCCCCAGACAGCCATTTTGCTTTTCTGCATTTCTTCTCCATGGGGATAGTCTTGATAACTAAAAGGTAAATTCTGTATAATATAGGCATTCATGTATTAAACATATAATTAGATCCTATGCATTATACATGAGAGGTTCTCAGCATGTGAAGTCTTGGAAGGAGGGTTGGAGGACCAGAGATCGGTAACGTGAGCTAAGCACACCCATCCCTAAAGGCAGCACCCTGAGAAACAGCTGTACCGGCTACAGGTGAACACATAGAAAGACAAAAGAACCCAACTTAAATGTTCAGTGGAGATCATATGTACACATAGATGTGTGTGTACATATGTACTGGGTCCACACACCATGTCAGGGGATCATTACCATCAAATTGTTGTTTTATAATAATACTAAAATGCTTATTTATCTTTCTATTTTCATTCTCTTATGAGCAAGAAATGTACAAAAAGTTTATAGATAGGATTTCAAATTTCATACTGCCGTTGACCTTTAAATACCCACCAGTTGTCCAGTTTTGGTGTACTCTCACAGTATATACACAATTATCTGACAAGGCTATTAAAATATCCTTTCCTTTTCCAGCTACAGTCTGTGAGAGGCTGGATTTTCTTTATATACTTCAGCCAATACAACATATAACATCAAATTGAATGCAGAGACAGTAAGGAGAATAGAGCTGGCTTTTTTTAGCCAGACAAAACAATTTGCAGTAATGCAAAATAACATTTTTCTACCATTTTTTTTCAACAAATATATTTACTTACTAAAAATATGTCATTTATATAACATGCAGTGAATTTATTTTATTTTTAAATAAATATATTATTTTACATTTTGGGTATATCATTAGTATAATAAATATTAATAAATATAACTCACATTTCTAGAGTATTTTCAATTATTTTTAGGAGCACTAAAGTTTCCTGAGAACAAAAAGCTGAATAACCACTGATACAATTATTATACATTTAGTCTATATAGGATAGTAGTATTTAGAGGGACTTTGAAATCAAATAAACGTGGGTCTATCTGCTAGGTGTGCCACTTACTAGATGCCTAATATTGAACAAGTTACATAATCTTTCCTAACTTTGTTTTACTTATCCAGGAAATGGGAATAACAATACCTAATTCATGGAATTGTTCAAGAATAATTAATGTAATACATGTAAAATATTTAGCATATTGGCATTGTAGTAACTACAATGAGCAAGCACTTAGTACTTGACTATAAAAAATGTAACATATAAGAGTACTTGAAAAAGCACAAGAATAGAGAAGGAAAAGGCTGGAAAGAAGAGACAAACATTTCAAGTTGAGAGAACAGAATATGGAAAACCACAGAAACCTGCAAAAGACTGAATTCTGGGAACTCTAAACAGCTCGTTCCTGGGATCATAAAGTAGAAGGAAGTGCTGGATATTATGTGAGGAATAAATTATGGAAGGCTTACACCATTCTGCAGAGTTTGACTTTTAGCCTGTAGTCTGTGGCAGCTGTGGTATCACTTTTTAACTCAGTAGTGACAGTGATCATATTTGCCTATTGATATCTCTCCCCTCTAAAGCTATGTCCATGTTTCTCATTTTGAATCCAGGCTGGCTTCTGACTTGTAGGAAAAGTGACTCTAGGAGAGGTCACAAAAGCAATGCAGCTTCTTTGCGGTTCTCTCTTGGAATGCTTTACCCTTGAATCCCAGCCGCCATGCTCTGAGGAAGCCCAAGAGGCCCCACGAGGAAACTGCATATAAGACATGATCAACAGCCAGCAGCCAGCACCAATGCCAGTCCAGCAAGGGAATAGGCCTTTGGAAGATTCCAGAGCCTAATCCAGCCTTCTGTTCTTACTGAAGGTGGTTTGTGTGTTTCCCAGTGTAGATTTTAGACATCAGAGACAACTCATCTTCACAAGTCCTTTCCAAATCCTGCCCCATGGAACCCATGAGTATAATCAAATGGTTTTTGTTTTATACTCTGGGTTTTTATACTTCCACCAGTACTTGATCATAGGCTCCAACAACAGTGCCACAGTTTACAGCTCTGAAGAGCTTTTTTTCTTAGTTACTTTTCTACCACTGACTTCTAGGAATAGGAGGGAAAGTTTATTATGTAGTAATAGTAACAGTTCATTATATTGTAGTAGTAACTGTAACAGATTTTGTTACTTGGAAGTGAAATCTGTCCTAACAAAATAACATAATAACAAAATAAATGGACTCTGTCCTAATAAAATAACATAATAACATAACAAAAGTAAAGCACATGGCCTAGGCTTTGAGATTCCATGAAGACCAAAGGTGGGAGAGGATCCTACCAGAGAATGTTAGCAGGAGCCTGTAAGGTCTTGATCCCCTAAAGAACGGAATCTAGCACTCTTCAAAAGGCCTTGAGGATGCTGCAGTAGGGCTCAAAAAAGACTAAGGAGAATATTGTTGAAAGACAGAGGAAAGGCTCTCTCATTCATAGTGTCAGAAAATTGGCCCAGGCTTCACAGACAGGAAGAGCAAACACCACTAACAACAGAGCCAAAGATTGGAGTGATGATGGAGCTGCAAGCCAAAGAAAGCCAAAAATCAAAAACGAACACCAGAAGTTAGCAAGGATGGGTTCTACGTGTTGTGGCAGTCCAAGTGCAGGTTAGAAAATAATTTCCAGGCACAGATTATTTTAGAAGAGAGAGAATTTATTGAGAACAAAGGACTGAAATGGTGAGGGCCACTGCAAAGACTGCAGGCCACCATCCTGATAGACCAGAGAGAACCAACCGCTTTCGTGGGCTTGGGGCCAATTTTTATAGTCTCAGGACTAAGAACATTCCTATGGCGAGGGGTGGGATTAAGTAATTGATCAGAGGTCTTTTGGTGCCCACCTTGCCTTAATATGGAGACAAGAACTGGCTGGTTAGAGGGGCCAGATGGCTCATGACAAACAGGATGGATCATGACAATGGTTGCCACGGAACTTGGCTAATTCTGGGTTTATTGCCCTATGACCTTCGCCTAGAGCTCCACACTACCCAAGGTCTTAAAATGAATATGGCTCTGCTGACACCTTAACTTTGAATTTCCATCCTCTGGAACTATGAGAAAATAGATTTTTCTTGTTTTAAACCACCCAATTCATGGAACTTTGTTACAGCAGTCCTAGGGAAGCAGTGCAAACAGTGTTGCTAAGATCATTCTAGTCTGTGCCTGTTTAAAAATATTGATTTTTTTATTTGACTTGTCTGGTCTTAGTTGCATCATGTGGGATTTTCCTTATGGCACACGGACTCTCTAGTTGAGTCACGCAGGCATAGTTGCTCCACGACATGTGGGATATTAATTCCCCAGCCAAGGACTGAACCTGAGCCCTCTGCATTGCAAGGTGGATTCTTAAACACTGAATCACCAGGGAACTCTCTAGTATGTGTCTTATGTTGAGTAACGTTGGGGCCAATGTGAAGAAAGCAGGAGAGACTCCATCTTGGAGCCTGTCATCTGTCTTAAAGACAGGATGTACATGTACACTAGGCCTGAACCCTGCCCAAGAGTGAGAAACCGTTGCTAGTGAAAACCAGGTCTCCTGGAGACTTCCCTCCCTACAGACGACAAATTGAGGTTATGGTTGAGGTCAGGCTTCCCCTGTTAGATTAACGATGGAGACATCCCTCCTTGATGTATAATCATTGTTCCCCCGCCCCCCACCACCTTTAACCTTAATTGTTGGTTCTCCTAGCACCTACTTGTAAAACTCAATCATATACAACATGTAACCAGTCATGTAGTTGGGGGTATAAAACTCGGCCTCTCAGAAACATCAGGGGCCTTGCTGGGAACTGATTCCCCTTGGACCTGCTGGCATAATAAACTGTACTCCACTGTCTTGAGTGCCCTCTCAGGTGTGTTTTGTGACTCTAGATTCCACAACATTTCCACCCACGTTTTTTATGCTCACATCACTAGAGGTTGACTGGGATCAGTGAGCAGTTTTCACTTGGGGGTCTCTTGTGCTGTTGTAGTTACAGGGCATCTAAAGCTAGAGTCATCTGAAGGCTCCTTCACTCACCTCTGATGTCTGGGCTGGTGTAACCTGAACAGCTGGGTACGAGTGAGGCCTCTTTCCATCTGCAGCCTCTCCATAGGACTCAGGCTCTCTTGCAATGTGGAGGTCACAGTGCAGTTGGTCCTCATACACTACAGCTGACTGAGTCCTTGTGTAAGCATTCTAAGCATAAGTGAACACCGCCAGTCCTCTTAAAGTAGACCCAGAACCAGCAGAGTGCCATTTAACACCATACGGAAGGCCAGTCAAGGGGGAGATCCGATTTGAAGGAGTGTGTCCAGAGGAAGAGAAATAGCACATGCCATCCCTTGTATGTGGAATCTAAAAAGATACAAATGAACTTATTTATAAAACAAACTCACAGACTTAGAGAATGAACTTGTGGTTGCTGAGGGGAAGGATGGGGGAAAGCAATAGTTAGGGAGTTTGGGATGGACATGTACACTCTGCTATAGTTAAAATGGATAACCAGCAAGGACCTACTGTATAGCACAGGGAACTCTGCTCAATGTTATAAGGCAGTGCGGATGGGAGGGGAGTTTAGGAGAGAATGGATACACACATATATATGGCTGAGTCTCTTTGCTGTGGTGAACAGCACAGAGAAACTATCACAATATTATTAATCAGCTATACACTGATGCAAAATAAAAAGTTTAAAAAAAAAGGAGTGTGTCATTCCCTCCACGTGTTGATGGGGACAATGGTCCGTGCCAGTAGAGAGGGCTGGGGCACTGAGGACAGCATTCTTGGAGACAAGCTGCCGTGCTCAGTAATGGTTCAGGGGCTGCATATGACCAAGATCTCCTTTGCTAAGTAAAGCCAAAGTAGGAATGTATAGAATGAATAGGATAACTCACAGAAACAAAGGGAAAGCTTTCAGAAAAGAGAAGATCCAGAGAGGTTCTAACTACCTTGTCAGAGCTGATGGACAAGATTTTCCAGATGCAATCATGGGATGAACTGATTTCATCTGTTTCTGCTACTTGTATCTCTTTGTTCAATATTTAAACTCCAGGATTAAAAATAATAATAATTATTTTATATATATATATATATATATATATATATATATACATGAACACTAGGCTATGAAAATAATAGATGGTCACTGTCCAGGAAGCTTTAAGTGTAACTTTGCCTAAAATAGAGGTTTCCCTGGTGGCTTATATGGTTAAGAATCTGCTTGCAATGCAGGAGACCTGGGTTTGACCCCTGGGTCAGGAAGATCCCTGCCTAAAATAAGAGGATCAGTCAGGATCTTCCCCTCCCTATGATTTTCCCTTCTTACTACCTACCTATGCAATATTGCCTATTTCTGTGAATTCAATGCTATTTCAGCAAACTCAAAGCATATTGTTTGTTTGGAACTGTTAACCCTTATACTTTCATATAGTCTAGAACTGAGACCCTTTCTCCTTCCTTATAATCTTTACAAAGACGAGCGTACCTGATGGTGTGCGGGGAAGGGTGGGGTGGGAATGAGTGTACTTAGCGTCTATTTCAATGTTTCTTTTAAGAGTGAGGATGACGTTGAAGGAAATTTGTATATTAAGCTATAACTTTTTAAACTTATTATAGAAATTTTCAAAGATTTTTTTTTTAAGTAGGGAGGATAATATCATGGCATCCCATATCCCAATCACTAATCAGTCTGTCGTTTTTCTGGATCTGTTCTGCCTGCCCACACTTTATAAGCTTGTGTCTGCTTCTGGTGGCTGTGCCTCACCCCTCGGCTGCTTTGGATCCCATCTCTGGTAGGCAGCGCCCACTTGCACTGTCAGCGTTCTGGCTCAGCATCGCTTCTGCAGTCGCTTGCTGTGCCTTAATGCCCAAGCCTTGCCCAGAGGTGCTTGGGCAGTAACACCCCTCGAGTGCTCCAGCCTCAGCCCTCAGGCCAGTCTGAAAGACGTCCTGTAAGCTTCCCAGAGTTCTCAGGGTCGCCCACCGCAGCAGCTGATGAAGCATTCTCTTCTTCTTCCCTGCCTCACTCTTCACAGTCCCTTACTCCACTTCCTTAAACCACCTGCCATAAACTTCCTGCACCTGATCCTTTCTCAGGGTCTATTTACAGGGGAATGCAAATGAAGATTGGCTGCCTTCATTCAGTTGTATCTTTTGGTTACCATCAAAATCGAATGTACATTCCTATGAAGCTCATTTTACAGACAGGACTCGAGATATTTTTTAGGACACTGGCCAAGGTGGCTAATTGCTGGAGGGAAAATTAGCAGCAACATAATTCTGCTTTTCTACAAAAAAAAATTAAGGATAGTCTCTTTCAATATTCCTGCTTAGCTAAAAAGTGGAAGGAAGGAAGAGAAGGGACGAGAACGGAAGGGAAAGAAATAGATAACCTGTTCTTTCTGACAGTTCCTACTACAAAATTAAAATGTGTTTTAAAGCTGAATATAAATAATTTGACCCATCCAACCTGAATTCTGAGCTTTCCTTCCAAATCCCAGACCAGAACCTTCTAACCCATGAGTTCCCTTCGGATTGTTAGCAAGTGAATTGGCTGTTAGCACCTTGAGACCTGGGAACACACCCAGGCCTCCAGGGAAGCAAGGCCCAGGGGTCAGGGGACAGAACTATCATAGCCTAGGGTCTCTGATGGGAAACAGATGCTTCCAGCTGTCGCCTGCCATCAGCCTGCTCACTGACTGTTTTCAGCCCTGGCTCCTTCTGGATAAATCCAGCTGTACAAACACACTTTTATGCACAAGCTGACTGTGGGGGCAGCCAATGAATCTGTCTTCTTTTCTATTACGGGAGTCTGCCTGTGTTGAATCCAAGGCTTAACTCATCAGAATAGCAACTAAACAAAGGTGGATTTTTTTTTTCTTTTCTTTGTAATATTTAGCCCCTATTTTCTTTGCTTTCAGGATGCCTGGGTGGTATTTGTTGATGCTTAATCTATTAAGAGTTGAAGGCAAAGGAATCTGTTTGAAATAATTCTTTAAAGAGAGGCAGGGTGGAGGCTCAGAATGCTTGAGTATTAGCTGTAACCATATGTCCCTGTGAATAGCACTTAACCTTTAAATGATATTAAAGTGTCTCATTTCCCTTCATCAGTGAAATGAATGCATTAAGCTAGCTGAGATTTCCCATTACTAACATTTTAAATAATTTGTGATTTTTCTGCCTTTTTTCCTTCTGATTTTATTTATTTATTAATTGAAGGATAATTGCTTTACAGAATTTTGTTGTTTTCTGCCAAATATCACCATGAATCAGCCATAAATTCTTTCAGTTAACAAATGTTTTCTGAACAATCCAGTCAGCACTTACAGAATATTAGCATGAGAAGATTCCTTAGAGAACCCAGGCTCTAGTAGGCATTTCTTATCTTTTCTCTCTCTAGCACCCCTTCCTTTTTCTCTCAGTAACAACATCCCTTGGACTATGGAAAGTGACCCCCCAACCCCACTCTAGGTAGCTTTGCTGGGTGTCCCAATCAGTCTCCTGGTAGTCTGGCCCAGGTATGAGCAGGTGACCCAGGTCTAGCTAATTGCGCACCATCCCTGGGGCTGTTAAGTCTGGGCTCATGATTCATTTCAGGCCAATCCAAATTCTTCCCTAGAATTGTATAGTATTGAAGAGAGAATCCTCTTTACACGTTGGGTTATTTGATTGAGAGAGATAAAATCTGTGGTCTGTGGTCATTCCCTTTTACTGCTGCGTGGAGAGAGTCCACTGAAGTTGGAAAAGCTGAGAGCAGCACATGGAGAGAAAAAGAGTGAAGAGACGGGAGAGATTTCAAAAGGTCTGGTGTGAAGCCCCTCCCTCCCAGTTATACGTCTCTCTCCCTCCCTCTCTCTCTCTCTCTCTCTCTCTCTCTCTCTGAGATAGCTTACTGTCACTTTCAACCAAAAGAGTCCTGACAAATACAGTCAATTTTAAAAAATATAATTGACATAGTGTTTGCAATGTGTCCAAGGCACTGGGGCCTGATCACCTTCTGACTTCTGATTTCCAAGCCAGTTCTTTTATCCTTTGTATTTCTTCCAACTTTGTATGATAAAAATTTCCAAACACACAAAAAACTCGAAAAATGAAAAAAGCAAGCACCTGTGTATCTACCACCTAGACTCTGCATTTACACTTCATAGGACTTGCTTTATCCCATAGCTAGCCACTTCTCTATCTGGGCATAAACCTGTCTATTTTTTCAAAATAAAATACATTTCAGGGACTTGCCCAGTGCTCCAGTGGTTCAGACTCCATGCTCCCCAAAATTAATCAGTGAATAGATTTCCAAGTGCGTTGCAACCGGTTCTCTTTTGGTGGTGCCCTACCTCAGCCTTTGCAGGCATGGTGGTGTCTTGGGTGGGGATTGGATGGGCAAGCTGGTTTGTCCACTTGCTTGCACAATGGTCCCTTGTGGTGCAGGATGGAGCCAAGGATGGGAAAGGATGTAGCTGTTTTGTGAGCCAGAAGCCTCCCTAAATGAGAGTGGTAAGCCTGGAGGAGACCCACAATAAGTAAAAACACAAGTGGACAATATAACATCGTTAGCAAAAAGCGCTGTGAAGGAAATAAAGCAGAGATTGTCATAGTGCTTGTCTGTGTGTCAGGGAACACAATACAAGATCAGTCCCAGGAAAGCCTCAGGGAGGAAGAAAGGAGCCAACCATGACATGAGACTGGAGGAACGGGATTCAGGCGGAAGCCAGAGCCAGTACAAAGGCCACGGGGTGCTCCAGCATCAGAAAGAAGCTAGGCAAAAGTACTTCCCACCTCCTCCTCTTCAGTGTCCTTATCAGCAGCAGCATCTTCAATAGGACTGGCAGTACTGATGATCTGTGTATTTGCTAGGTCATGTCCAAGTCTTTGCAGCCCCATGGACTGTAGCCTGCCAGGCTCCCCTGTCCATGGGATTCTCCAGGCAAGAATACTGGAGTGAGTTGCCATTTCCTCCTCCAGGGGATCATTCTGACCCAGGATCGAACTCATATCTCCTGCGTTGGCAGGCAGGTTCTTTATCAGTGAGCCACCAGTGAAGCCCCTAAACCTGAATTTGTTTCTGGTTTGCATTGTTTTTAAATTGCATGTTAGAGATATCATACAGTGTCATACAGTCTCTTCTCCGCTCTTGGCTGCCCTAAACCCAGTGCAATGCTGTGGCATGGAGGTGGTGGGGCCAGAGCATTACCACATAGTTAATGGCGTCATTCACAGGAGGGCCATGGATGTTGCTTCCCAGGGGATACTCGTGACCACTGAGCGTGCAGTGCAGTGTATGAGCAGAACTCTGGAGGGGGGCGGGGGGGATGGGACAGAGGGTGGAATAGGTATTCTTTGAGTTCCCAAAGCTGGGTTGGAAGGGAAAAGGATTATGTTATGCCCAAGTCGCGAAATCTCCCAGTGACCACCAGGGAGCTGATATCCAATGCAAAAGCAAAAGAGTTCTTTATTACCAAGCTCAAGCTGGGGCTCCCACCATTACCGATGCAACAGCTATAGGGAGGAGCTCCGGATTTTGGGTTACATTGCTTATTAGGGGGGGGGGGGGGGGGGGGGGATGGGACAGAGGGTGGAATAGGTATTCTTTGAGTTCCCAAAGCTGGGTTGGAAGGGAAAAGGATTATGTTATGCCCAAGTCGCGAAATCTCCCAGTGACCACCAGGGAGCTGATATCCAATGCAAAAGCAAAAGAGTTCTTTATTACCAAGCTCAAGCTGGGGCTCCCACCATTACCGATGCAACAGCTATAGGGAGGAGCTCCGGATTTTGGGTTACATTGCTTATATAGGGAGTGTTCATGAAAAAGTAATTTCTAGGTAGGGGTTCGTCTGATTGGTCACTTTCTTTCAAAGTGTTGTGTGTTGGTTTTTGACTGGTCCCTATTACCTAGGTAGACCACAAGTCCCTGATCATTAAGTCAGGAGATTCTGGTCTGGGGTCCAATTGGCTCATGGGTGGTGGGGTGAGGTCAGGGGATTTCCAAAGGCTCTTTTCCCAGAACCTTACAAAATGGACTTTGTCTGTTAACAAAATGGAGTAGCTTAGATTCTTCATTCCCCCCTTCTCTAGGATCCAGGACAGACCCAATCATGGGTCTGGGATCAGCTCTATATTGTCTTCCGCTAAGGGGACCATTGGCAAGGTCGTGTATTGGGATCTGAGTACTGTGAGCTGCACCGTGTTGATGCAGCTTTTAATGAAGGCCACCAATTTGTTTAGTAAGCATGGCCTGAAGGTGAGTAGCAGTAACAAGATAATCAGGGGCCCCACCAAGGAAGATATGAGAGTTGCGAACCAGGAGGATGAGTTGAACCAGGATTTAAACCAATTTTGAGACATTTCTCTTTCTTTCTCTGACTTAGCCCTTCTGTTATCTTGGCCAGGGACTCCCTGACTACCCCTGAGTGATTTACATAAAAACAACATTCTTCCCCTAACGCAGCACATAGGCCCCCGCTGTTGGAGAAAAATCAAATCCAATCCCCTTTTATTCTGCAGTACCACTTTCGCCAGAGAACTCAGTGACTCTTGGAATGAGCTTTCTAGTCTTTCAATATCAAGATCAATGGCTGCTCTTAGGCTAGAATAGTGTTGATTCTGCACTATATCCCAGTTCCTGCCCCGGCTGCCCCCAACCCCAACAAAACTGTAAGAGTTAAGGCCGAGACTGGCTCTCTCTTGGACCAGGGGGAGGCTTTTTCTAGTTTTAGGAGGAGTTCATCATTGGAGTGATAGAACGGTCGGGGGACCAATAGAACGAATACATAAAAATCTTTGGAGTCATTTAGTACCTGCCTGTGAATACAAGGTGCTAAGCCCGTGGAGCATGCCCACCAATTTTCCTGGGGAGGCACCAGGTACTCGGTTTTCTCTTGGACCAGGGGGAGGCTTTTTCTAGTTTTAGGAGGAGTTCATCATTGGAGTGATAGAACGGTCGGGGGACCAATAGAACGAATACATAAAAATCTTTGGAGTCATTTAGTACCTGCCTGTGAATACAAGGTGCTAAGCCCGTGGAGCATGCCCACCAATTTTCCTGGGGAGGCACCAGGTACTCGGTTGTTTTTATAGAGTCCGTGGAATTGCAGAGGTGCTGGTAGGTTTGGGGACCATTCCCTATGCAAAGGACTTGACCAGTTACTCATTGGAGGGTTAATCTGGCATCTCCTTTCTGCTGCCATTGGCAAGCTCTGTGGTCTCTTATTTGAATGTAATTTCCTGGGACAGCTATGCCCTCATAATAGGGGGGTTTGATATCATAACATAACCAGCAACTGCTAGTCAGGTCCAGGGAGAGGAATTTAGGACCCAATAGGTGTTGATTATCATATCAAATAATGGGTCCTGATCATCTTTAATATTAGGTC
>SJYC01103028.1:0-27271 GCA_006408675.1 Madoqua kirkii
GGATGAGAACCTTTTTATGAATGTTTTCTGGAAAATCCAAACAGCTTTGTGACATTTTAGACAGGAAAAGTCATTTTTATACTGAAGCAATGTAGGGTTGTGCAAACCTTCATATCAGCTGATAAAGAAAAATATTGCTTTCATAGGTTCACACAAGAAGTTCAAGTATTTCATCTCGGCTTCGATTTTTAAGCCATTTTCTTGCAAACTGGCAAATTTCTGCCTACAGCAAACTGATGAAAATTCATGGGTGTTTTCATTCCCCCAGTTTAGGGAGGAATAGTAAAACTTTTGCCTTAGATCAAATTTTTGAATATTTAAGGGGAGGAAAAAAACACATCATTTCTCAAATGTGAATACCCAAAGTGAAATGTGGCCGTTTCTTACATTTTTAGATGCCTGGAAGTTTTCCACAAACTTCTATAACAGAGACTCTGCAGGCTTCTGCTATAAATGTTTCAGGAACTGTCTAGGGAAATATTCTATTGAGAGGGAAGGCAGGATTATCTAGCAGATAGAGCGTGGAATGTGGACTTAGACAACCATCTGAGACCCGCACCTGCCTCTTTCTTTGCCTTATGGTGCAGTGCCGTATAAATGATTCAGGCTCTCTTTGCTTATATTTTTCCCTGTGGCAATAGAGGGAAATGGGCTAAGCATTAGCCCCTTCTCAACAATCAGAGAATACCATAAAGGTAAATATGACATTGTCTGTAAAGTGCTCTGACCTGTAATCCAGAAATATAGTGCAGAGATGTGAGGCCACAAAGTTTGTGTAAACATCAGAGAATCTGAGCCTGGAGATCTGTGTGGCCTGGCTCCTTACTTCTGTATTCGATCAGGGGTCCTCATGACACACAATCAACAATGCATGAGTTCTCAGTCACTTCAATTGTGTCCAACTTTTTGGGACCCTATGGACTGTAGCCCCCCAGGCTCCTCTGTCCATCAGATTCTCCAGGAAAGAATACTGCCATGCCCGCCCTCAGGGATCTTCCCTACCTAGGATTTGAACCTGCATCTCTAGCATTGAGAGGTAAGTTCTCTGCCACAGAGCCACCTGCTGCTGCTGCTGCTAAGTCGCTTCAGTTGTGTCCAACTCTGTGCGATCCCAGAGATGGCACCCACCAGGCTTCCTTGTCCCCAGGATTCTCCAGGCAAGAACACAGGAGTGGGTTGCCATTTCCTTCTCCAATGCATGAAAGTGAAAAGTGAAGGTGAAGTCACTCAGTTGTGTCCAACTCTTAGCGACCCCATGGACTGCAGCCTACCAGACTCCTCTGTCCATGGGATTTTTAAGGCAAGAGTACTGGAGTGGGGTGCCATTGCCTTCTCCCCCCTAGGAAGCCCCAAATCAATAGTATGTATTGCCAATTGCTAATGCCATCAACACATATCTTTCCTTCAGCTTCTGGAACATGTTAGTCTTCCTATCACAAACTCAGGAAGGAAGGAAGGAAGGAAGGAAGGAAAACTACCTCTATTATTCCATCAGCTTCTGTCTATCGATTGTCCAATATGCACAATGCATCCCGCTGGGTTTTAGACCTCTGACAAAAGTCTCTTAGGATAATAATGGTTTATAAAACATAGTATCTATTCTCAGAACACTTATAATCATGATTTGGTTATAAAGGAGAATTGCCCGAAGTATTAAAAATCATATAAGATACTCATAGATGATGATTAGAAATAACGATTCTAAAGAGTTTACAAACTAGGAGGAAAGGCAGGAGGATTCAGAGTGATTCCATTGCATATGTTTAAGTGTGTAATTAGGGAAAATGCTCAAATACAGAAGGAAAAACATGTACACTCTCAGAAGTATAAAATAAATAAAGTGAAAATGGTATTCTTGGAACTTATGCTTTAAAAAAGCAATTTGTTGTTATCGATGATTGCCATAATTTATTTCACTATTCTCGTTGAATTTAAGCAATTTTTTTTTGCTCTACTTATTATTTGTCTTATATGCTAAGTTTGAGGAACTTGTTTGGAACTCAGTTCAGTTAGTCATTATGGATGTGCCTTATGAAGTAAATTCAGAGTGAAAAGAGGATCGTGTGCTACATGGGGGTGAGAACTGGATGGGGATCACAGTGATCTCACTGTGACAATGAGCAGTCTCTTAACCTCTCAAGGCATCTGGTGGTTCATCTGTAAAATAAGAGAGTTGGGATAGTTTCATTGGCCAGTTCTACAGTTTTCTGGAAAAAAAAATTCTGCTTAGAATTTTTATATCCTTGCACTGCTAGAAAACTAATATTGCTTTCACATTCTACCAGGGTCCATAATTGTTTCTCAATGTCAAAACATCTACTCAGTTCAAAGAGAGGATCATCCAATTTTAAATTACATAGGAAAGTGTCATTTGCTCTATGTTGAAAATTGAAAAGTTGTATTTTAAACAGGCATGTTTTAATGTGTCATGCACACAACCTTGAAAAAAATTTATTTGTACTGCATGGTATAAATAATGTGAATGGTAGTAGTTGTATACTGGAAAAAGTCAGACTTTTTGAGCATAAAATCAAAATTTTCTAGAATTAAAAAATATGTTTTTAAACATTTAATATTGTAAACAAATAATAAATAATTGCAGCAAGATACAGCTACTTTAACTGATTATGGAATGTCTTCACTTATTCATATAAAAGTCTTTATTGAAAGTTGATGAGGTGTTATGCAGTCTAGATCAGCACAGTCCAACAGAAATATAATTTAAGCTATGTGTGCAATTTAAAATGTTGTAACTCCTCATTAAGGAGAGTAGAAAACACATAGGTGAATTTTGGTGTTTTGCATTTAAAAAAAATAAACTATTCAAAGTTTACTTAATATGTACAATATTATGGCTTCCTTGGTGGCTCAGTGAATAAATAATCTCCCTTCAATGCAGAAAACACAAGAGACACAGATTGGATCCCTGAGTCTGGAAGATCCCCAGGAGGAGGAAATGGCAACCCACTTCAGTAATCTTGCCTGGAAAATCCCATGGATAGAGGAACCTAGCAGGCTGCAGTCCAAAAAGTTTGCAAAAAGTCAGATGCAACTGAGCAAATAAGCACACACAAACAGTACAGTATTATCATTTCAGCAGAAAATTGAGACACTGCAATTTTTAACTAAAACTTCAAAACTCAGTGTGTTTTCACTTTGACCTAGCCATATTTTGCATATACAATACAATAGCCAAATGTGGCTAGGCCACCTGGTCTGTATAATGGGATAGGGTGTATAATGGTGATAGCCTACAGTGACAGACTGAACAGTAAATCAAAAGTGTAAAATTTCCCACTATTCAGAGTTTTTAAAGCATCACAAGATTAATATTGTTGAATATATGCCCAATATTTAATGTATTTCCACTTTTCATATGTATCTTTATGTGGGAAGATTATTCTTGGTATTTTTAAATAAATACATTCTTAACTAACACACTTTTGTAGTGTACTAATATTCTTTTATCCTTGTTCCCTCTGTTTCCCTCATATCAGTGTTACACTGCAAGTGTGAAGCTGAATCATGAGTCAGGAGCAAAATATTCCTTTAATATGTTACATATGATTAAAGAATTAAAGCAGCTAGATACAAAGTATTTTTTTTCATGAACTTTCTATAGCTTTATAATTTCCATAATTTCTGCTGGCATGCATTTGTAAAGGCTTTCTACTAAGTGGTATAGACCTTCTCTAGGTTTATTTTAGGCTTCCCAGGTGGCGCCGGTGGTAAAGAACTTGTCTTCCAACACAGGAGACACAAGAGATGCGTGTTCTATCCCTGGGTGGGGAAGACCCCCTGGAGGAGGGAATGGCACCCCGCTCCAGTATCCTTGCCAGGAAATTCTCATGGGGAGAGATGCCTAGTGGGGTATGCCCCGCAGGGCTGCCAACAGTTGGGCGTGACAGAAGCGACAGCATGAGCACTCGGTTTA
This sequence comes from Madoqua kirkii, assembly GCA_006408675.1. NCBI lineage: Eukaryota > Metazoa > Chordata > Mammalia > Artiodactyla > Bovidae > Madoqua > Madoqua kirkii. The sequence goes on from SJYC01103028.1 coordinate 3,935, forward strand.
TTTCAGATGTACTTTATTTCACATGAAATCTTGCAGTTGTGTGTATGTTATACATTAGCTGTTGTGATGAAAGTACTTAGGCATTGAAATTTAAAAAGTGGAAAAGAAAAATATAAAGAGAATAGCTTATACATGAAATAAACAGAGTCTTGTTTAAAGATTTGCCTTTATTGATTCCATGTAGCTCAGGCTTAATTGTGAATGGTACTGAAGTTGGTTGTCTATTTATTGAGATAAGAAGAATGCCAAAAAGCACAGATGAACCAAAAATTTAATGTTCACTCATCTAACTAAATATATATATAATTTCCTCATTGCTTCCTAAATAAAATTGCTACAGAACTTGAGACAGAGAATATTTTATGGACTGGAAGAATTAACCTCATGAGAACTTCCTCAGCAGGAACTCAATGACTGGATAGAGCTGGATTTTTCAGGAAGAAGTAGGCAGGTCTTTCTCACTTGGAAAGCAGCATAAATAAAGCAAGAGAGTTGAAATTGGCAAGAGTTGTTGAAAGAATAAAGCAGATGGCATAAGTCTGAGACACAGTGGAAGTTAAAAAAGGGATGAGCAATCTGAGACTAGTTAATGGAGACTTGCAATCTTAAACTTGATCCAGTAGGTGATATGGTACCACTATAGTTTTAAGTCAGAGAACTGGTATAATGAAAATGGCACTTTGGGAAGATTCATCTAGTAGAGGTGACATGATTGGTTTAAAGAGGCTGAAGAAAATATAAGGGCGTTTGAGTTGAGAGACCAGATCCAATAATAGATTAGGAAGATTTAAAGCAAGCCTTCTTAAAACAAGAGACTCATGCTTTTCTGACAGCATAGAAGATGGAACTGGTAAAAAGGGAGAGTAAGAGGAGGCTGAGGAATTTAATAAATGCAGGATTAAGTTAGTAGGCTACTGTAGGCTCAGGTCTCTTGTCTGGAGTGAGATGGACAGAATGACAGTTCCTCCAGGAACAGTATGGTATAAGCCAGTGACCTTTGAACCACGGAGGGACATTCTCTCGAGTTTCCCTCATCTAGCATAAAATAGTGGGGTTACATTTTACATTATTATTCTTAAATCTCAGTCCTCAGAGCTAAAGTAAATTGAAATTTAGTTGAAAAATTACTAAGTGAACTATGGTACTACTTCCATCTCCTTTCTAAAAGCATACATATTTTGGTTTGAATTATTTAGGAAGTCATAAAACAAAACAGGATTTATGTTTGCCTTATTTTGACATATGGTTTACATTTTCAAAAATTTGCCCTAGGATGGCATTGGATAAAACTGTGATGATAAAATTGGGCATAGAGAAAGCAAAATCACAAAATTCAGAACATCAATGAACTTTATAAATTACATAATGACATATGTAGAAAAACAATAAATATTTATCAAATATCAACTGCCAAACTTGTTGAGGTCACTGAGTATATCTTTCTGAAAAAAAAAAGTAAAAGAAAAACTGTCTGGTAGAGGAAATGGTCACGAAACAATGAGCAAACACACACATATAGATATAATACATTTTGAAAAGTGTTTGCTATAAATTAAATTGTGTCCTCTCCAAAAATTCATATATTCAATTTCTAACCCTAAGTTCCTCAAAATGTGATCTGATTTGGAAATAGGTACATTGCAGGTATAATTAGCTAATTTAAGATGAGGGTGCACTGGAGCAGACTGGGCCCCTAATCTATTATGACTGTCTTATTATAAAAGGAGAAAATTTTAATACAGATATGAACACCAGGTGAACGTGAAGACAGATATCAGGGGAATTCCTTAAATTGCTAGCAAACTACCAGAATCTAGAAGAATGGCATGGAATAGTCTTTTTTAAAGATCTCAGAAGGAACCAAGTCTGCTGATCTCAAGATTTCAGCCTTCAGAACTGGGAAACAATATATTTCCAGTCATACAGTTTGTGGTATTTTATTACAGCAACACTGGAAAAATAATAGAAAGTAATCAAGAAGAATTACTGGTGACACAGAGCATGAATAAGGGGATGGAGGCTTATTTTAGGCTGGACCAGGAGAAAATTGGACAAGATGAGACTAGATAGACTTTGGTAGGGAATTTGAATTTTAAGAGTAATGAGGAGAATTTCATGGGTAGGCTTTAAGCCAGTGATGAGATGAGCCATTCACATTTTTAAATAAATTTTTAAGTACTATTTAGAGAATGGTATGGAGAGGGAAGAAGAGCATGATACCATCAAACTAGATATTCAGGCTTGGAATAGGACTATGGTGGCTAGGGCTGCCCTGGTAAGTAAGACAGTAAAGAATCCACCTGCGATGGAGGAGACCTCAGTTTGATCCCTGGGTTGGGAAGAGCCCCTGGAGAAGGGAATGGCAATCCACCCAGTATTCTGATATGGAGAATTCCATGGACAGAGGAGTCTGGCAGGCAATAGTCCATCAGTTCAGTTCAGTTCAATCCTTCTGTTGTGTCTGACTCTTTGCGACCCCATGGACTGCAGCACGCCAGGCTTCCCTGTCCATCACCAACACCCAAAGCCTGCTCAAACTCATGTCCATTGAGTTGGTGATTCCATCCAACCATCTCATCCTCTGCTGTGTCCTTCTCCTCCTGCCTGCAATCTTACCCAGCATCAGGATCTTTTGTAATGAGTCAGCTCTTTGCATCAGGTGGTCAAAGTATTGGAGCTTCAGCATCAGCATCAGTCCTTCCAATAATGATTCAGGACTGATTCCCTTTAGGATGGACTGGTTGGATCTCCTTGCAGTCCAAGAGAATCTCAAGAATGTTCTCCAACACCACAGTTCAAAAGCACCAATTCTTCAGCACTCAGTTTTCTTTAGGGTCCAACTCTCACATCCATACATGACTACTGGAAAAATCATAGCTTTGACTAGATGGAACTTTGTTGGCAAAGTAATGTCTCTGCTTTTTAACATGCTGCCTAGGTTGGTCATAGCTTTTCTTCCAAGGAGTAAGTGCCTTTTAATTTCATGGCTGCAACCACCATCTGCAGTAATTTTGGAGCCCCCCCCCCAAATAAAATCTTTCACTGTTTTCATTGTTTCCCCATCTATTTGCCATGAAGTGATAGGACTGGATGCCATGATCTTAGTTTTCTGAATGCAAGCTTTAAGCCAACTTTTTCACTCTCTTCATTCACTTTCATCAAGACGCTCTTTTATGCTTCACTTTCTTCCATAAGGGTGGTGTCATCTGCATATCTGAAGTCATTGATATTTCTCCAAGCAATTGTGATTCCAGCTTGTGTTTCATCCAGCCTGGCATTTTGCATGATAGAAGTAAAATAAGCAGGGTAACAATATATGGCCTTGCTTTACTCCTTTCCCAATTTGGAACCAGTCTTTTGTTACATGTCTGGTTCTGTTTCTTCTTGACTTGCATACAGATTTCTCAGGAGGCAGGTAAGGTAGACTAGTATTTCCATCTCTTTGAGAACTTTCCACAGTTTGTTGTGATCCACACAGTCAAAGGCTTTGGCATAGTCAATAGAGCAGAAGTAGATTTTTTTGAACTCTTTTGCTTTTTGATGATCCAACAGATGTTGACAATTTGATCTCTTGTTCTGCTTATCTAAATCCATCTTGAACATCTGGAAGTTCTCGGTTCACATACAGTTGAAGCCTAGCTTGAAGAGTTTCAACATTACTTTGCAAGCGTGTTAGATGAGTGCAATCATGTGGTAGGTTGAACAATCTTTGGCATTGCCTTTCTTTGGCACTGGAATGAAAACTGACCTTTTCCAGTCCTATGGCCACTGCTGAGTTTTCCAAATTTGCTGGCATATTGTGCAGTACTTTTGCAGCATCATCTTTCAGGATTTGAAATAGCTCCACTGGAATTCCATCACCTCCAGTGGCTTTGTTCATAGTGATGCTTCCTAAGGCCCAGTTGGCTTCATGTTCTAGGATGTCTGGATCAGGTGAGTGATCACACCATCGCAGTTATGTGGGTCATGAAGATCTTTGTTGTATAGTTCTTCTATGTATTTTTGTCATCTCTTCTTAGTATCTTCTGCTTCTATTAGGTTATACCATTTCTGTCCTCTATTGTGCCCATCTTTGCATGAAATGTTCCCTTGTTATCTCTCATTCTCTTGAAGAGATCTCTAGTCTTTCTTATTTTATTATTTTCCTCTATTTCCTTGCATTAATCACTGAGGAAAGCTTTCTTATCTCTCCTTGCTGTTCTTTGGAACTTTGCATTCAGATAAGTATATCTTTCTTTTTCTCCTTTGCCTTTCACTTCTCTTCTTTTCTCAGCTATTTGTAATGCCTCCTCAGACAACCATTTTGCCTTTCTGCATTTATTTTTCTTGGGGATGGTCTTGATCACTGCCTCTTGTACAATGTCACAAACCTTCATCCATATTTCTTCAAGCACTCTGTCTATCAGATCTAATCCTTTGAATTTATTTCTCACTTCCACTGTATGATTGTAAGGGGTTTTATTTAGGTCATACCTGAATAGCCTAGTGATTTTCCCAACTTTCTTCAATTTAAGAAAGAGAAGGGAATGGAAAACCTCTTCAGTATTCTTGCCTTGAGAACCCTATGAACAGTATGAAAAAGCAAAAAGATATGATACTGAAAGATGAACTCCTCAGGTCAGTAGGTGCCCAATATGCTACTGGAGAAGCATGGAGAAATAACTCTAGAAAAATGAAGAGACTGTCTCAACGTGAAAGCAACACGCAGTTTTGTATGTAACTGGTGATGGAAGTAAAATCTGATGCTGTAAAGAACAATATTGCATAGGAAACCTGGAATATTAGGTCCATGAATCAAGGTAAATTGGAAGTGGTCAAACAAGAGATGGCAAGTGTGAATATTGACATTTTAGGAATCAGTGAACAACAATGGACTGGAATAGGTGAATTTAATGCAGATGACCATTAGACCTACTACTGCAAGCAACAATCCCTTAGAAGAAATGGAATAGCTCTCATAGTCAAAAACAGAGTCTGAAATGCAGTACTTGGGTACAATCTCATAAACGACAGAATTATCTCTGTTCATTCCAAGGCAAACCATTCAATATCACAGTAAGCCAAGTCGTTGCCCCAAACAGTAATGCTGATGAACCTGAAGTTGAATGGTTCTATGAAGACTTACAGGACCTTATAGAACTAACTCCCCCAAAAGATGTCCTTTTCATTATAGGGGACTGGAATGCAAAGTAGGAAGTCAAGAGAGATACCTGGAATAAGAGGCAAATTTAGCCTTAGAGTACAAAATAAAGCAGAGCAAAAACTAACAGAGTTTTGCCAAAAGAATGCAGTGGTCTTAGCAAACACCCTCTTCCAACAATGCAAGAAATGACTCTACACATGGACATCACCAGATCGTCAATACCAAAATCATATTGATTATATTTTTTCCAGTTAAAGATGGAGAAACTCTATACAGCCAGCAAAAACAAAACCAGGAGCTGATTGTGGCTCAGATCTTGAACTCCTTATTGCAATCATCTTTGGGGTGTCTCAAGGAGTTGGACACAACTGAGTGAAATTTTCATTTTCACTTTCAGCAGAATATAATTTGATAAAATATTTAATAGTGAGAGAGTGTATCATAAAGAATTACTTTAATTTTTTTTTTTTTTTGGTCTTGAGCTACTCACTGTTTTTTGTCGAGATGTTATTTTCTGTGATGGAAAAGGCTTGGGGAGAACAGAAAGAGAGGTAACAGAAGAAGAGTTCACTTCTCAGTAGGTTAAAGCTAAGATGCCTGTTAGATAGTTAAATAGAGGTGCTACTGTGAGATATTTTTGGGGCCAAAATGAGGTCTAAGAAGGAGGTGGAGAAATGGAAACTGAGTAAAGTGTGCAGTGACAACAGATTACTGAACACTGATAGCACAGCTGAAGTCTCCTGATTGGCATTCCTATGTCCTGGTAAATGCCTACTCAATGATATTAGAGGGGCATTTGATTAATAGTAATCCTTGGACTGCAAGGACATCCAACCAGTCCATCCTAAAGGAGATCAGTTCTGTTCATTAGAAGGACTGATGCTGAAGCTGAAACTCCAATACTTTGGCCACCTCATGCGAAGAGCTGACTCAGTGGAAAAGAGTCTGATGCTGGGAGGGACTGGGTGCAGGAGGAAAAGGGGACGACAGAGGATGAGATGGCTGGATGGCATCACCGACTGGACGGACATGAGTTTGGGTGAACTCCAGGAGTTGGTGATGGACTAGTAGGCCAGGTGTGCTGCGATTCATGGGGTTGCAAAAAGTTGGACATGACTGAGTGACTGAATTGAACTGAACTGAACTGAAGAGGGTACTTTGTAGATAGTACTGAGAATAAATGTACAAGCATCTGTGTAGTGAAGAAAAACACCCAGATGGATGAAGCATGGTGACACAGTATCAAGTGCACAGAAATAAGACTCAGAAGGCTTTGGATCTAACTGTGCCTCAAAAAGTGAGTTCAAGCCATCAAAATGATCTCTTTAAGATACCTATTGGTTTTAAACATTAAAAGTGTTAGTCACTCATTTGTGTCCGACTCTTTGTGACCCCATGGACTGTAGCCTGCCAGGATCCTCTGTCCATGGAATTCTCCAGGCAAGAGTACTGGAGTGGGTTGCCATTCCCTTCTCAGGAGATCTTCCTGACCCAGGAATCCAATCTGGGATCTCCTGCATTGCAGGAAGATTCTTAACCATCTGAGCCACTAAGGAAGTCTAAACTCCTCAGCATTTGTACTTCGCTCACACAACCTAATACTATTCTTTTGTTTTTTATAGTTTTACTTAATTTTGCTTCACAATACTGTATTGGTTTTGCCATACATCAACATGAATCTGCCACGGGTGTACATGAGTTCCCAATCCTGAACCCCCCTCCCACCTCCCTCCCCATACCATCTCTCTGGGTCATTCCAGTGCACCAGCCCCAAGCATCCTGTATCCTGCATCGAATCTAGACTGGTGATTCATTTCTTACATGATATTATACATGTTTCAATGCCATTTTCCCAAATCATCCCACCCTCTCCCTCTCCCACAGAGTCCAAAAGTCTGTTCTGTCTGTGCACAGGGGACCATGTACACGGATCCTACTAAAGACATTATTTAAAATAGTGAATTTAAAGGAACTTAGAAGTGAAGTGGCTCAGTCGTGTCCAACTCTTTGCAACTCCATGGACTGTAGCCTACTTGGCTCCTCCATCCATGGGATTTTCTAGGTAAGAATACTGGAGTGGGTTGCCATTTCCTTCTCCAGGGGAACTTCCTGACCCAGGGTTCAAACCCGGATCTCCCACATTGTAGGCAGACGCTTTACCGTCTGAGCCACAAGGGAAGCCATAGAAATAGTTTGATTGAATATGCTATGTTTATAACTATTCAGATGTTCAATTGAATGAGCAAGATCTATGTATATAAACAAAGATCACAAATACAGAGTTTTGTATATGAAAAAACGGTGGATCTTTAAATGACATTTGAATTAATATACCTTTCATAGAAACTCACATAGGTAAAGATGCTGAGAGTAGGAAGGATGTGCTTCTGGTTAGCTATTGGAGCGGAAGGAAACAAGATGGAAGATGGGCTATAACAAAAGCTTCAAATGAATGTTTTGCATAAAATTATATTTGAACAATATATACTAGGATTAAAAAGAAGTTCATTAAATTACTCTTTGTATATTTGTATTAGCTTTATGAATCCATGTGTAAGTTAAAATGTTATTTTCATTTGCATATGGAGAATAAATTCTCATTTTAATATATAATATTTTTAATGCTATATCATTAACTTTCCAAGATTAGAGAAATCATTGCCTGTCTTATAACACTATGTTTTCATTTTTCCTTTTTAAGTTTACAGTTTCAGTTGTAAAAGTTCACATTATCATCACGGTCATGGTTACAGTTCATGTCTCATCCATGTGAACTTCAGATAATGACTCTCTAAAGGAGGCACTGTAAGCCCTTTTTTATAAACAATATATTTGATGTTCTTAGAATTTAAAAATATGCCCAAATCACGTAGCTAGCAAATGTATGAAATAAAACTTTCTTTTTATGAACAATAACAAGAATGAAACAATGAAGCTCCATTGTTTTGCTCTACGTCCTGTTCTTTTTATCACATATCACGCCATCATCGATACACTTCCAAGCTGAAACACTGCATATGTTTCCCTTATACCTGACTTTTATATCTGTTAAGATTAATATTTCATTCAGTTAATATACAATTTAAATACGCTGAACACAGCAGTCTCATGTTTTGTATAGAAATGCTGTAGAAATCCCAAAAGTACACATTAGTAAATGAAAGAAAGTAACATTAGGATTTCTATCTTGTTAATGGAATCATTATTAGTCACACCAAAGCTAGTTTCCAGGTTATTATCTGGTTCTGATTTCTGAATATCTTTACAGCTGTCGCAGTTTTGTTCCTCTTTTGGAAAAAAAAATATTGCGGTTAATTTTTATGTTAAAAGTCACAAATATTTTACCATATCTAGGAATGGAAGTGTTTCATGATTATAGAGCATGCATCATCCTTGGCTGATTTTCTAAAAGTATAAGAAAACTTCAAGAAAAACTACAACAAACATTTGACAAGAGGTTAAAAAATGTAACTGTACAGTCATTTAAATGGCTGCTTCTTTCTTGTCTTCTCAGCCTATTGTCCCCATTCTTCATCTTACAGTTTTTGTTATACTTGAATGATGAGCTCAAAACATGAAAAGCGGCTGTTTTCAACCTTTAGTAATGTTTCCCAACTCATTTCCCTGTTTGCCTGCTGACAACCTGCCAAAATCACCCTCTGCTGATTTGTGAAAAGATTGGGGTAACAGTCATGAGACCCAAAATGTGTTGCAGATAATTAGTAGATCAGATCATTGTCACAGCAGATACTTGGCTACCCACACATCTCTATTTTTAAACCTTGTGTGTCAAACAATGTGTATTCATTGTCTGTTTTAGTGTGAAGAGCACATCTCTGCATTTTATATAACAGAGCTGAGTTGAATGGGAAATTCCATTATTCTTTGTCGTTTTGTACTGTCACTGGTTAACACATGAGATATACATATTTGGTGAATAATTGAAGCCATCGTTGGCTTTTAAATAGCTTTAGAATTGGGAATTACGTATTTTGCTACTTACTAAATAATCCAGCCACAGCAGTCTTTGTTTTCCAATAAGGCAGGAAACAAAAAATCTCCTTAGATGATCATGCTTTTTTTTTCACACTAATTAGTTCCAGCTAATTTGATTGGCAAGAATAAGGGTTCAGGAGATTAGTTCTTGAATGGCACAAAATAAATAAGGTGTTTTTTTTTTTTAGTGTAAGATAAGAGGTGATCAGTTGAAATAAAAAAGAAAGAGATTTGGGGACGACAGAAATGTTAGAATTATTAAGGGGCTTTCCACCAGAATTGATCACAGAACAGCAGGTAGTAAGTTATCATCTAGTGATATGTTCTCTTGAAAATACTATCTTATGGTACAGCCTCTGCACACATGTGGAACATGTGTGTGTGTTTTATACTCAACACTTGCCCATTTAATTCTTCCCTTATTTCTTATGTGTTTCAATATCAAAATAAATTTATCAGTTTATACAATATCAGTGCTCACAAAATATGAAAGTTATATAATCACAATAATATAATAATATTATAATATAATGCTATAATATTATAATCAGAAATAACTTAGTCTTAAAAGATTGATAACACCAAAACTAGTCTTAAAATTTGACAAAACAGGAAAGCAGACACTTCCTTCTATAGCTAAGAAGAGTAACTTGGAGAAGTCACAAAAACTCTAAAAGTTGTAGATTATCTGTAAAATGTGCACAAAACAACTGTTCTTCATGTCTGATATTATTGTTATTAGGTATAATTGAATCAATATACAGAAAAACTCTTTGCAATTTCTTAGATGTTTTACAAGTATAAGTCATTTTTATAATAATCTAAATTTTGAGCCTGGTTTATTATTTTTTATAAATCCACATTTGTTCATTTTTCAAAAATAAATGCCTACTATATTTCAAGTCTGTACTGTTCTAAGTATTGGGAAGATACCAATAAACAATTCCTGTCCTCATAGATGTTAAACATCAGTAAATTAAAGAAACAGTAATAGTTAAAAGTTAAAAATGTCAGTTGGTGGTAAACGCTGTAAAGTAAAATAAGACAAAGGAATTAAGTTGTTTGCAGAATAATCTGAAGGAGGTGATGGCTTCAGCAGTGAGTGAGGGCCAAATTGTGTGTTGAAATACTGAAGTTTAAGAAAATGGCCATTCTTGAATGGATGGTCTTTCATTACTAAATTAAGCCATGTGTATCATTTATGAATACCTCATAGAAAAACCAGACAAGTCGTTTGACACTTAAAACTATTTTTTTTTACTCCATTCTATTATATTTAGAATGAAATTTTAAAACCATAATGTGTCCTTTCTCTTCACTTCTTTGACTTGAACACAGAATTATTAATATAAGAAAAATGAATGAAGTGTTTATACTGTGTAAGGTCATGTGAGTGCAATATAATAAAAATTAATTTCATATTAACAAATGCAAGGTATTTTTAGAAAAGTTCATCCAAAATGACACAATGCCCTTGAAAGTAAAACATGTTAAATTAGCTTCTCTCTCACATACATACACAGGAGACAAATGTACCCTTCCTTAGCACAGGTACCATAGGAAACGGATTTACAGCCAAAGACCTTATCTGCTAACATTTCATTAGGGAAGGAAATCTGTAATTCCCTAATTAGGAAGAAATTTCTAACTTCATTAGGGAGGGAAGGAAGGAAGGAAGGAGTACATTACTAAACTGACCACAGTGTCTTAGGCGCAGCTGATTGCTTTGTGGATTCAAGATACTTTCTCAGAGACTGCATGTAAATTTCTGAATCTTCTCAGAGTCTACAGTTCAGTCATTTCAGAAGGATCATAAACTTGTCTGGGACCTAATTCTTATTGTAATAAAATTTTAAGGAAGAAAAAGTTCAACTACATTGGAAATCTATAAGATACAAATTAAAGCAAAAAATAGAATTGTCTTTTCAAAAATCTGTCAACTCAGTTAAGATTAAACAGATCAATATACTGTACTATATTTTTGTTATATGGGAAGGGTGCATTTTCCTATAATGTTAGTGATTATATTAGCTGATTCACTTTTATAGAAGTACATTCTGTTTTTTAAGACTATTCATTGCTCCAGAATGACAGGAACTCTCTCTTATGCATGCATAAACACACACATACTCATAAGAAAGACAACCACTCTGGATTAGATTACCTCATATTTCTCAGAAGCAAGTAGCTACATGATGTGAGAAAATATAGCATAACTTGGCTAACTGTGCCTCGTTTCCAGGTTCCTAAGGGGAGTACTCAACTCCTCATAGTACAAGATATGAAAAGTTGGGCCCTTCCAGGTTGGGAAAGTCCATTTACTTAATGCACAGTTCTATTATATGAAGTGTAGGCAAACTACAGCTGTGGGCTAAATCTGAACCACTGTCTGTGTTATAAATAAAGTTTTATTGGAGCACAGCCACATTCATTCATTTACATACTGTCTATGGCAACTTTTTAAAGTTGAGTAATTGCGACAGAGACCATATATCTGGCAAAGTCTAAAATATTCACTATCTGATCCTTTATAGAAAAAGTTTGGCAACTCTTTCATATTACTGGCTTTCATTAAAATTCATGAAGACGTTATAGTCTCGAATAATGTATACCCTTACAAAGAATATTCACTGACATTTGAAGCATTCTTTTTTTTTTTTCAGTGTTACAGCTCTATTTTATTTAGAAGATAGCAGGAGAATGGGAGAGAGAGAGAGAAAGAGAAAGAGCGCATGCACATGGGAGAGAAAGAGAGAGACAGCGAGAGCGCTTTGGCTCTTCCTTTTCTATGTTTTCTTCCACCTGGGCCCGCCCTATGCAAATTGGGCTTAGCCAGGAGTGCTGTTTGTTCTACCTGAAGTCTTCACTCTGGTCCTTGGACCTTCCTTGTTTTTTTTTTTAGCCACCGCCATTTTGTACTCCGTTTCCCTATTCTACCTACCTAACATTCCCCCCTCAAGAGATGGGAGCCCAATTCTTTGGGAATAGGGGTGTCGAGGTCTTTCTGGCTACTTCCTGCTGAACTGGGGCAGTGAGGGGTATTAGGCCTCCCCCTCTTGCTAGTCTCAAGCCTCAGAGTCCTTATAGCGGTGTCCATCTAAGGGTGTGATATTTTTCATGGTCAGCTGGAGTTTTATATCTTTGTTGAACTGGCACTGCATGTTGTAGCTTGCTGACAGGTGTACTGAGTGTCCTCTTCTGTCTTCTTCCATGGCTCGACTCGTGAGTAGTGAATCCAGGAGTCATGTCTGGGTACCTTGACTGCCCTAAGAAACTGGCCTCTGGGTGAAACCCACTTGCCAGTCCTCTCCTGGATAGGTCCTACGTCGTTGGACAGGCTGGGCCAGCTGGGGTTGAAGCATTCTTGAGCCAGAATTAACTCGAAACCCAAGAACGCTTATTATTAGAAAAACCGTACGCTTGCTGAGGATGCATCAAGTGTTTCAGTTTTCCAGCTACCCAGAAAACTCATTTCCACAGTCTCCCCTTTGACTCTGTTTCCAAAAGGTCATCTTAACTAAAGACCAACCAAATGTCTACCAATATATTGGGGGCTCCTCTCTTTGTCTATCACTTTCTTCCTCTCTTTCTATCTATATACTTATATACAGACAAATTATGGAAAACGCCTTTTGTTACAACAAATTCATCTCTACAAATTTATTATAAAGACATATTTATGTACAATTTTGCTATAAGATGTTCATTCATATATATATATATATATATATATGAGAAAAATTTTTAAGTGCTCAAAGACTGGTAAAATAAATTCTGTCATCATTATCTTGTAATTATAATAAATTACATATATATGTTGGAGAAAGCAATGGCACCCCATTCCACTACTCTTGTCTGGAAAATCCCATGGACAGAGGAGCCTGGTAGGCTGCAGTCCATGGGGTCATGAAGGGTCGGACACGACTGAGTGACTTCAGTTTTACTTGGTACTTTCATGCATTGGAGAAGGAAATGGCAACCCACTCCAGTGTTCTTGCCTGGAGAATCCCAGGGACGGGGGAGCCTGATGGGCTGCCGTCTATGGGGTCGCACAGAGTCGGACATGACCAAAGTGACTTAGCAGCAGCAGCAGCAGCCCTGTGTGTGCACTGACAGTGGGTTCCAGTGCTGGACCTGTCTCCCTGTGCATGTGCTGACACAGGGCTCTGAGGTTCAGCCTGAATCACACCCCAGGCCCTCCAGGCTGTCTCCACACAATTAGACAAGAGTCCTATCCCAGGGCCTCTCTGCTGGAGATTTAATGTCTACCTGCTCTCCTAGCTGTCCTGCTCCACACACCTTTGGGACTGAAAAGGGTGATGAGGTGGCAGCTGTCAGCACTGGTCTCTAAGAAGGAAATGGCAACCCACTCCAGTGTTCTTGCCTGGAGAATCCCAGGGACGGGGGAGCCTGATGGGCTGCCGTCTATGGGGTCGCACAGAGTCGGACATGACCAAAGTGACTTACCAGCAGCAGCAGCACATATATATGTGTGTGTGTGTATACAGTGCAGAACCGCAGAACTGTTTACTATGAGTATGTACAGACAATCCCTCACTTATAGTGGTTTGACTTACAGTTTTTTAGCATTATGGTGGTGTGAAAGAAAGTGCATTCAATAAAAACCATACTTCTAATTCTGAATTTTTATCTTGTCTTAGGTTAACAATATATGGTGGTACCCTCTCTCATGATGCTGGGCAACAGCAGTGACAGCATGAGCCGCACCATCAGGAGAGTAAATAAAAGATACACTCACAACCATTCTGCACCTATGCAACCATTCTATTTCACTTTCAGGTCAGTCTTTAACAATTTACATGAGATAGTCAACAATTTATTATGTAACAGGCCTTCTGTTGGTTGGCTTTGCCTAACTGTGGGTTAATGTAAATATTCTGAGCATGTTTAAGGTAGGCTAGGCTAAGCTGTGATATTTAGTGCCTTAGATGTATTAAATGCAAACTTACAATATGTTCAACTTACGATGATTTTATCTAGACATAACCTACTATAAGTCCAGCATGATCTGTAGAGGATCAATCAGTTCAATTCAGTCACTCAGTTGTGTCTGCCTCTTTTGACACCATGAACTGTAGCATGCCATGCCTCCCTGTCCATCACCAACTCCCAGAGTTTACTCAAACTCATGTCCATTGAGTCGGTGATGCCATCCAACCATCTCTTCCTCTGTCGTCCCCTTCTCTTCCTGCCTTCAATTGTTCCCAGCATCAGAGTCTTTTCAAATGAGTCAGCTCTTCGCATCAGGTAGCCAAACTATTGGAGTTTCACCTTCAACATCAGTCCTTCCAATGAACACCCAGGACTGATCTCCTTTAGAATGGACTGGTTGGATCTCCTGGCAGTCCAAGGGACTCTCAAGAGTCTTCTCCAATACCACAGTTCAAAAGCATCAATTCCTTGGGACTCAGCCTTCTTCACAGTCCAACTCTCATATCCATACATGACCACTGGAAAAACCATAGCCTTGACTAGATGGACCTTTGTTGGCAAAGTAATGTCTTTGCTTTTTAATATGCTATCTATGTTGGTCATAACTTTCCTCCCAAGTAGTAAGCATCTTTTAATTTCATGGCTGCAGTCACCATCTCTGGTGATTTTGGAACCCAGGAAAATAAAATCTGACACTGTTTACACTGTTTCCCCATCTATTTGCCATGAAGTTTTGGGGCCGGATGCCATGATCTTAGTTTTCTGAATGTTGAGCTTTAAGCCAACTTTTTCACTCTCCTCTTTCACTTTCATCAAGAGGCCCTTTAGTTCTTCTTCACTTTCTGTAGAGGACAATCACACTAAAAATTGTATTTGTATATAATGGAACACTGTTTTAAAATATAATTGATGTTTTTTTCATTTTTGATAACTCTATTTTAATCCCTAGACCCCCTCCATAATTCAGACCAGGCTAAAAGGTGAATACTTATTGCTTTAAGGAGAGAAAAGTGGAAGCATCTTATAAAAGTGATCAATCTTCCTTTAACTTTTAAAATAGGGTTTTCAGATTCAGCTGCCAAATAAGTAGTCCACAAAGCAAAGCAAATATAGTATGTCAGAACTAGAGGATTAAGGTAGGAAGATTTTTATAAATTATTGGACTGAAAGATCATAAAGCACAGCCTTGAAGACTCAGACCTAAGGAAATCACAGAATAGGGATGCATAGATAAATGGTAGGATGTAATCAAAATGATAATGCTTTGCACTGGATTAAATGAAATACTGCAAGTACTTTACATGTATTAAGTTGTTGAATTCTCATGCAGTAGGTGCTTTATTAATACTATTATTTTATAGATGAAAAAACTGAAGCACAGGAAGGTTAGGTGACTTGAACAAGGTTATAAACAGCTGGTAAATAGTGATAGCTGATAGCTGATAGCTTAATTCAGGAAGTCTGGCTCCAGAGAACATGTGCCATGGCTTCTCCAAAATGTAATCATATTTCTCTAGCTACAAAAGCAAAAAAAAAAAAAAGCTAGCTACTTGAAGGATAGAGGAAGAGAAAGAATTAGAACCAAAAATGAGACCAAGAGAGACAATACTGGTGCATATAAGTCATTCTTTCTCCTTCTGCACTTGAATTATGCAGTGGACTTACTATATGTGTCTCCTCCCTAATTCCTATGTTCAAACCTTAATCCTCAGTATGATAGTGTTCAGTTCAGTTCAGTTCAGTTCAGTCGCTCAGTCATGTCCAACTCTTTGAGACCAGATGAATCGCAGCACGCCAGGCCTCCCTGTCCAACACAACTCCTGGAGTCTACACAAACCCATGTGCATTGAGTCAGTGATGCTATCCAGCCATCTCATCCTCTGTTGTCCCCTTCTCCTCCTGCCCCCAGTTCTTCCCAGCATCAGAGTCTTTTCCAATGAGTCAACTCTTCGCATGAGGTGATGACAGTACTAAAGTTTCAGCTTCAGCATCATTCCTTCCAAAGAAATCCCAGGGCTGATCTCCTTCAGAATGGACTGGTTGGATCACCTTGCAGTCCAAGAGAATCTCAAGAGTCTTCTCCAACACCACAGTTCAAAAGCATCAATTCTTTGGTGCTCAGCTTTCTTCACAGTCCAACTCTCACATCCATACATGACCACTGGGAAAATCATAGCCTTGACTAGATGGATCTTTGTTGGCAAAGTAATGTCTCTGCTTTTCAATATGCTATCTAGTTTGGCCATAACTTTTCTTCCAAGGAGTAAGCATCTTTTAATTTCCTGACTGCAATCACCATCTGCAGTGATTTTTGAGCCCCCCAAAATAAAGTCTGACACTGTTCCCACTGTTTCCCTATTTATTTCCCATGAAGTGACGAGACCAGATGCCATGATCTTCATTTTCTGACTGTTGAGCTGTAAGCCAACTTTTTCACTCTCCTCTTTCACTTTCATCAAGAGGCTTTTGAGTTTCTCTTCACTTTCTGCCATAAGGGTGGTGTCATCTGCATATCTGAGGTTATTCATATTTCTCCCAGCAATCTCTTTTCCAGCTTGTGCTTCTTCCAGCCCAGCGTTTCTCATGATGTACTCTGCATAGAAGTTAAACAAGCAGGGTGACAATATACAGCCTTGACATACTCCTTTCCTATTTGGAGATGGGTAATTTGATCATGAGGATAGAACCTTCAAGATGGGATTGGTGCTCTTATCAATCTTAACAAATTGCTCTTAATAAATCAGAGAGAGCTTGCTTCCTGTTTCTCTACTTCTGTTAAGAGAGGACAGAGCAAGAAGATGGCCATCAGCAAACTGGGAAGAAGGCTTTCACCAGAACCCAGCCATGCTATTGCCTTCATCTTGGACTTCCTAGATTACAGAACCATGAGAAATTTCTGTTGTTTAAGCCATCCAGTTTGTGATAATTGTTACAGCAACTCAATCTTTCTAAGACAAACCTAAGGATTTGGATGATAATGGGGCAAAGAAATCTTTATTCCACTGGAAACATTCTTTATGGATATCCAAGGAACACATTTACTTATACCAGTAAAACCATGTATCTTCATTTCCTTCCATTGTCCTGGTTTTCACCTATTATTTTACTATTGTAATTACCAATAACATACCTTCTTTCTCTCAAAACCATCCCAGGTTAGACAGTAAGTTATGTGGTCTTCTTCTTTATACATCAGTCACAATATGGAACTCAGGTAGGAGGCTGACCCACTAGGCACCCTCCTCCAACAAGCAGAGTAGAACATAGAAATGGTGGCAGCAAAGGTTTATACAGAAAGAGAGCCCCAGATAGCCATCCCTCTATGTTAGCTATCTATTGCTGCATAATAAAGCATCAAATAACATAATGGATTAAAACAACACAATTTGTTTAGCTCTTGACTCTGTGGCTCATGAATTTGGCCAGACCCCAGCTAGATTTACTCTTTCCTCTGCAATTGTCTTCTAGTTCTAGCTACTGATGGTAGGACCCTGGCTGTTCTAATATTCCTCACTCACATCTCTGGCAGTGTCTGTGGCAGCTGAGTTCACTCCATGTAGTTCCACCTCCTCTGGCAGGCTAGCATGCACTTGTTCACAGTGATCTCAGCAAGTCCTGTAAGAGAGAGGACACATCCCAACCTCTAGGTGCATTTCCAGCCTCTGCTGGAGCCATATCAGCTAATATTCTAAAGGCCAAAGGGAGTGACATCACTGAGTCCAGAGTCAGCCTAGAAGGGTGCACAAAGTTGCATGGCAGGGGTATGTCACTAGAGGGAGGGGAGGGATTTGTAACACGCTGGGACGGAGGAGTTAAGTAGTGGCCGTGTACCTCACTACACGAGATGGGAGGTTGCAAGAAGTCACTGCTGTCCCATTTGTCATGGAAATCATTTGTATCCTTGAGCAGAGGAAGTGTTCAAAGTGGGACCTGAGTGGGAGTTGAAGGACAGGCCAAGGTGACAACCTAGTCAGCAGCTGTACTCCATACCCCAGAGCTCTGTAGGAGAAATACCATGTGCTGCTTGTGACAAAGGAACATCAGTAGCAGATGCATCAGGGCTGCGTGCGTGCATGCACGTGTGTACACACACAGAAACACACACACACTCAAATACTGTGTCTGTTGAGATCTCTCAGCTGATGGCTGATGGGTACAAGCTGGGGCCACCCTACCATGCCATCTGTCTCAATCCTCTTGGGTTGCTCTAAAGAAAACCACAGACCTAGTGGCTAATAAATAACAGGACAGCATTTCTCACAGTTGAGGAGGCTGAAAGCCTGAGATCAGGTTGCAGACTTCTACTTGTTTTCTTATAATCTAATTCCCTCCCAAAGGGCCCACCTTCTCATAGCATCATATTAGGAATTAGGTTTCAACATATGAACTGTTGAGGGGGCGGAATACAAACATTCAGAACACAACACTATCCTATTATGGAGAGAAAAAAAAGAAGTTGAAAATTTAAATGAATGAGAGTGAGCTAATGTAGAAGAGATTAAGTTAAATGAGAAGTGTTTTGATCATCATAAGATGGAAAACTGAAGTTTATTTTCCACTATAAATGTGAAAAGGGAGACATGTAAATGAGTACAGTTATGAAGTAAAATCATCTGTCTGTACCTCTAAGTAGTGCCATTGATTTTAAAATTATATATATTTTTATATACACATAAATGAATTAAAAGTGATATTCACCCACATGCTAAGAGTAGTAATCTTAGGTAGTAAGCTTATGGGTGACTTATAGTTCTTTAGTTTTTGTATATTCTCTACATACCCTCAAATGAACACATTATCAGCTTTGCAATAATAGACAAATTTTGTTAGAGACAAATTTTGTTTTAGAACAGCTCCATTTGTGCTTTCGCCCATTCTGTGCTTGCTGAAGCTAGTTAATCTGAAAACTATTCCACCTTGAAGTGTTAATGAGCTAATAAGTCATTTCGGGGTGAGTTACTTTTCAAAACTGCTGAAATCACGTCTCTAAATGCACTTGTGTTCTACCTACTGATAGGGAGGACCTGGCTATCGGGGCTGTGACCTTATGTAAGAAAATATGGTAAAATATGCTTGCTGTCTACACAAATTCTTCTAAACATCTAATTAATTGAAATAGTCCCAAAGTTGGTAACTGTGCTTTGAATCCATTCATTTCTCTTTATGAAGCCTATCTAAAACGTGGCTTAGTTGATCATAAAGTAGCAAAGGAGTTCACATTTACTTCCATTCATCTCAGAAACCTTACTAGATGTTACTGTAGAGTTTAAAATCTGTTCAACTATTTGGAATTTGAAAAAATATAAGCTAATCTGAGGAGAAATGTGAATGAGAAACTTAACTGCAATTAGAACAGTTATAGAGCTTCCCAGGTGGCTCAGTGGTAAAGAATCTGCCTGCTAATACAGGAGCTGCAGGAGATGCGGGTTCAGTCCCTGGATTGGGAACATTACCTGGAGGCAGAAATAGTAACCCACTCAGGTATTCTTGCCTGGGAAATCCCATAGGCAGAGTAGCCTGGCGGGTCACAATCCATAGGGTTACAAAGAGTTGCACATGACTGAGAATGCGCGTACTATGTGATAACAGTTATAGGAATTCTTCAAAGTCCTATAGGTAAAGATTAGGGCTAACTGTACATTAGAAAATTCACATAGAGTACTGGCTGTGCAAAATACCAGTTGATGGAAATTTTAGATTTTGGATTGATTGTCTTACACACTGGTATCTGCACATGTTTGCACATGAGTGTGTGCACACACACACACAAATACCACCAGTCATGAGGAAACAGAGAAAGAAGTAATCTGATTTTGATATTATTCTATTGTACCTTTATTTATTCATTTTCCTTGGGTTCTCAAAAAATTTCATTCCTGTTTCTTCCTTAATTCTTTTTACAAAATTATTTTTCACTCATGAAATGCTTCTAGTAATTATTGACTGTTAAATGAAGGAGGCGATTTTGTGATTATCACATACAATATAAGATACAGTAGATTATATAAGATACAGTAAATAATAAATAATTAAAATCATGAAAAATGCTGAGTTTGGAAGATCAATTAGTTAAGACAGGCCACATAATTCAGAATCTGATATATTAGTTAAAATGCCTCATATTGTAAGTAATGATAACTCAACCTGGATGCACTGTTAATTTCATGTGTCAACTTGACTGGGCCAAAAAGTACCTAGCTATTTGATTCAGCATTATTCTGGATATATTTATGAAGGTGTTTCTAGATGTAGGTACTGTGGTCCACTGTATTTGACAATCTGAATAGGAAAAAGGAGTGAGGGAGAATTTACTCTCTTGGCCTGATGGTCTTTGAGCTGGACGTATGTCCTGTTCTGCCTTCAGAACTGAAGTCATAGTGAAATTTATACCATCAACACTCCTGTTTCTTAGGTCTCTGGATTCAGACTGAAACTATACCATTAGCATTAGTGCTCCTCAAGTCTCTGGATTTTTCTCTAACTATACCGTTGGCTTTTGTAGCTCTCCAGCTTACAGATCTCAGGACTTCCTAGCCCTCATAATCATGTGAGCCAATTCCTTACAGTGTGTGTCTGCGTGTGTGTAAAATATATGGCATTTGGCAAACACAGACTTGGGCAGATGGCCATAGACATGAGACCCTTTGTACAAGTTCAGCTTCCTGGAGGAGAAATTCCAGCATTCTACTAGAGCTAAAACAACAAAACACATTTGGACATACTAAAGTGGTCAAGAGAAACTTTGCCAGACTGCCCTTCCATCCCCCCACCCTCCACCCAAGATGGCACAGCTTAGAGAATTAGAGAAAAAGAAGGCTGGGGATCCCTCCTGTGGATGAGAAGGGAGAGCGGTCAGTGAGCACCTGACTTTCTCAACTAGACAGGACACTGCCAGAGAAAATCATTTCTCTCTCAGAGTATTGAAGGGAGAGTTTTATGATGTGGGGGAAGGGAGAATTCTATGATGTGGAGGAAGGGAACAGATCAGGGAAGAAGCAGATAAGGGACATAAATTAAAGGGACATAGATCCTGCTATGGCAAGCCCACCTATTATCTTCTGGCCTAACCTCACCAGAGAGTCCCCACAACTGGCATGCTGGCACCTCCAGGGCTCCAGGGGCCAAGCCCACACCTCCCTCCATCCTGCGCTGGTTCCTTGTGCATGCTCCCAAGGGCAGCAGCAAAAGCAAGCTTAATGAATACATGCAAACACAAATTGTAGGGAAGGGAGAAGCCACAATCTTGAGCTGAAATACCACCGTTGAGGGTAAAAAAAGATTACTAACAGCTTACTGAGTGCATTTTAAGATTTAAAGACAATGTACTAACTTAAAAATTCTGCCACAAGAGGGAGCAAGAAGTGTGGAGTGGACCTGCCCATATAAGGTCAGAGAAAACCTCAGAATACAAGCAGGACCAACAATAAGTATGCCATATGAAGGGTGCTGGTAAAGATTGAAGAATACAACTACTACTTTGAGTGTGAAAGCAGCAATGTAAAACTCCAGGGAACATGAAGAACCAAGGAAAATGACATCACCAAAAGATGATCATAATCTAGCACATTCAAAAATCTAGTAACCAAATGCAGATACGTAGGACAGGACAGAGCATTCAAAAACTACAGGAAAATTTCAAAAGATATCACATACATAATTGGAATGCCAGAAGAAGAAGAAGTAAAAATGCACCAGAAGGAATATCTGCAGTAGTAATGACTGACAGTTTTCTGAAATTCATGACAGACCCAAAAGTATAGGTACAGAAAGATCAAGAACACCAACCAGGATGAATTTTTAAAAAATCTGTGCCTAGGAATATCATATACAAGGTGAAGTAAAAGAAGGAAAAATTAAAAATTTTGAAATAAGCCAGATGAAAAATAAATTTACCTATAGAATGGCAAGGGTAAGAAATTTATCAGACTTCCAACAAGAAAAATTCAAAGGAGAAGAGTATAGAGTGAAATATTTAAAACTTTGGGAGAAAATGTGAACTTAGAATTTTGTGTTCAATGAATTTATCTTTTAAAAGTGGAGAAATAAAGGTTTTCTTACATATAAACTTAAGGAATTCATTGTCCGTAGAACCACCCTACAAAATGCATAAAAGAACTTCTTCAGGGAGGAGAAAAATCACATAAGTCAGGTATTTGAAGCTTACTGAAAGAAATACCCATGTCCAGAGCTGGAAAAATTTGAACAATAAAATGCATACATAAGTTTGGCTTATTTATCACAAGTATAAAATAAATATTCATGAGTCCATATTGAAAGAGTGAAATATTTAAAACTTTGGGAGAAAATGTGAACTTAGAATTTTGTGTTCAATGAATTTATCTTTTAAAAGTGGAGAAATAAAGGTTTTCTTACATATAAACTTAAGGAATTCATTGTCCGTAGAACCACCCTACAAAATGCATAAAAGAACTTCTTCAGGGAGGAGAAAAATCACATAAGTCAGGTATTTGAAGCTTACTGAAAGAAATACCCATGTCCAGAGCTGGAAAAATTTGAACAATAAAATGCATACATAAGTTTGGCTTATTTATCACAAGTATAAAATAAATATTCATGAGTCCATATTGACATAAAAAAGCAACTGAATAAATGGGAAAGAGGAGACAACTCTTGGCAGACCAAAGAATTTCAAATAATGAATGTAGATAGTCCATCTTAGAGGCCAAGCAAAGGTCCCTATTCCTCAGGAATGAGCTGCAGATAGTGAATTCCTTCTAAAGAGCACAGTAAGAATGGAAACAATATAATGATACATTTATAGTGGAGAAATCTGACAAGCACTAACTCAGCCAAGTGTTGAAGGTCAACTTCAACTATGACAAGTCACGTTGATAGAGCGTGTGTATTCTGGCTAGTGCATGTTGAGAATGGCAGTCTACCTCTGGGGTCTTCTGTCCTCAAACTCATTCCCAGATGGATCAGGGCAAAAATAACAGGCAAATCTTGACTGTGGGACATTCTAAAATGTACCTAACCGATCATCCTTAAAACTGTCAAGATCATCAAAAAGCAAGAGAAGTTTGGAAAATTGTCACAGTCAAGAGAAGCCTAAGTAGACATGACAACTAATATGATAAGGACGGATTCTTGGAACAGAAAAGGACTATTAGATAAAAACCTGAAAAAATCTGAATATAACATGAACTTCAGCTAGTAAAAAATGTGGTATTAATTTTGACAATACCATACTAGTATGTTAATAATAAGATGTTATGAATTTGTCA